>OZ024730.1:25922470-26153594 GCA_964016875.1 Fallopia convolvulus
TATGGTCGCTAATAGTTCTTCGCGACCATGTGGTCGCAAATCGAAATATTTCGCGACGAATCAAATTTTCAGATTTTCCCCCATGTGGCGCCTTAAATTTCGTTCTTGGCGACCATATGGTCGCTATTTACGAAATTAAATCAAACTACGCGCTAAAAAACCAAATTTCGAGCTAAAATTTTAAATATAGCGACCATATGGTCACTAAATGTATTCAAGGTCGCAACCATGTGGTCGCTAGATTGCTGTAGTGGAGACATTACATTTGAACAAACAGTTTCTACCAATAATATTTGGCTCGAGGACTCAAATGGGAGAAAACAAACGAGTTCAAATGGGACATCCAACTACAATCCGTCTCAGTAAATAGGAATATATAGTAAATGATAATAACTTCATTGATTCCAAACGAAACCAAGTTACAAACAACTTCATTGGTTCCAAACGAAACCAAGTTACAAACACTTGCGACCTAAGTACATTAAACGAAGTGACAAACAACTAAATCAAACAACACCAAGTTACAAACACTTGTATGTGGAATATAAACCGCCCGGATCTCAGCACCTTCGAGCACGCGAAGCTGCACAACCGTTTCCCTAGCTGCAATGCGAGCAGTGATGTCGTCGTCGTTCAAGAAAAAAACGGCTAAAACTTGTTGGTGCTCCCCCGGGAGATACTGTCCAATCATCGATGACTAGTCTTAATTGGAGATTTGGTGCGGCGCTCCATTCGGTTCTTGTCTCCCTATCCCCACGCACACGCACAATGGAGAAATTGATGACTTCAGGATCTAAGGCGGTCGTTTGCCTGGTACACGATCTCCTCTGAGCCATTAGAGGAAGGAAGTTTTAGGTCGGATTTTAGGTGAGGATGAGTTTGAGGCGAAGATGGAGAGTTTTCACTAGGAACGTGTTTCAGCATTGGAGATGGTTATCTCCTTTTATGGTTGGAAAGGATGGCAAAACAATAGTATTATCAGAAAAGTGAATGGCAAAAAAATAGTGTTATCAGAAAAGTGAATGACAAAACAATAGTGTTATCAGAAAAGTGAATGGCAAAACAATAGTGTTATCAGAAAAGTGAATGGCAAAACAATAGTGTTATCAGAAAAGTGAATGGCAAAACAATAGTGTTATCAAAAAAGTGAATGACAAATTAAAAAAATAGTGTTATCAGAAAAGTGAATGACAAATTAAAATAATAGTGTTATCAGAAAAGTGAATGACAATACAGTAGTAGTATTCTAATTTCATGTCTTCCTCATCTGTATCCGTCTCACTCTCAAACTCACCCTCAGACGTTTCAGTAGACGTCTCTTCTTGATCCTCAACGACATGATCCTCTCCGTTTGGGTCGTTTAACGGACCAAGTGGATAATTATCTTGTGTGTCGTCGATAACTCATGGAAGGGAAGAATCATGTTGAAATGCCTCCTCAACGGCAACGGCCCTGGACCCACTCTCATGAGGGTCTACGCACATACCTTCATCGGGCCACACTCGTGACTTCACTTTATAGACTGCTCTCCACTCGAGGAAATAAAATTGAGTGGCTTGATGTGCTAATATGTAATGATCTTTTGTTCTCAACATTTTAGGTGAGGGTGAATGCGTGTTCCTCCACGACTTCTAGTGTCAAACCACGAACAATTAAAGACAATAGGGCGCTTTACGATTAGCGATAGGTAATGCAGCTCAATGATTTCCTCTAGCACACCATAGAAGTCCTCCTCGTTGGTGCCGAAGCTTTGTCCTAGAACACGAACTCCACTACTGTCAGTGGCCCTGGTTGATGCATGTGCCCTCGTGTGGAATCGGTAACCATTGACAAAGTAACCAGGATATGTCCTCACTTTTTTAGAGGGTCCACGAGCAAGAGTTGCAATGTTAGGATCTGTAACTGCTGGACTGTCGGCCTGCAATTTTAAATTAGCATGTATATACAATTTCAGATTCAACATAAAAATCTACATTTTGAAACTAAATAGAAATTAATATAAGAAATCCTTACATGGGAGTAGAACCAGAGGCGAAAGTGTCTTTCCAAAATGTTTTGCTCTTCAACATCGTTTATTGTTGGATTTGACGATTGCACGAAGTTTGTCAAATAGTACCTACGACAGAGTAATTGAATGAAATACATACTTTATATATATAGAACCAACTTTAGTTGAGATTATAGAAACGTACTCAATATAGGGTTCCACTTTGACGCAGTTCATGAGAATGTAAGTTTGGATCACATGGAATTCATCATCTGTGAGGAAACAACCAGGTTATCTGCTACCCAAGGTTCGACCAGTTGTTGTGAAAATAGACAAATCGCCCAGATCAACCCAAACTAGAAGTGTGCAACTGACGTTGCGGGCGTTATCCATATGAGTACTCGCCACATGTGAGCTAAAATAATACGAGCAGAATGTGGACGTCTCCTTAACGAGATAGGCACTACAAATTGACCCCTCAACATGGGCTTTGTTGCCAACTGAGGCATTCATCCTTTTCAAGAGCCAACATGATATACATTGAACACCATTAATATTTATTATACAAGTTAATGATATGAATCCAAAACTGAACAACTGCATACAACTGTACGTACCTTTCTTCTGGATACATCAATCTATAATTGACAGGGATAACCACCTCAGGCTTCAACTCATAGCACGTCATGTTTCTAAAAAACGCACTTAGCTGAGCTATGGGTGACTAGCTGAAAGTCATCGTGCCAAATCAAAAATAAATCCCTAGTTACACAACTAGTATAGTTGGTAAGTCGGGGTCGAACCCAAGAGACACTTGTATCCTAAGTTTTATTATTATCAACTCAAAGAAGTAACAAAGAGGGGATTTTGATTATTTAGACTAACACTAAGAATTGAAACAAACAAAACAAGTAATCAAACAAAGCAAAAGTTGGATTTTTATGAATTAGGAAAAAAAATCCTATTCAAGTATCCACTTTTCTTCCTCAAGCAATTGATCATAGATTCAAACAAGTTATTTATTTGGTTATTCCTATCCTGATCAGATATATAACATGGCAACGAGACATGCAAACTTAATATCCAAACAATTCATGAAACGATCATAAATAATATGAATATTAGCAATGAGAAGAATGATAAACAAGATACGTGCAATTGAATTCCAACCAGTCAAACAATTAACATGCATTCAAATCTCTTCTCAATTGTTTTAGTCCAACGAGTCCTAAACCAATTGAGTTGCTACAAAGATTAGGCTTTGCTATGAGAAAACCTAGATCTAGCAATAGATAATATTAATCCCAAAAAGTTAGCTAAACCTGAAGAAATCAACATAATCAATATAAATTACGCACAAGAGAATTGAAATAACCTGTAGAAATAAACCTGAAGAGACGAATCTCACAACAACTTGAGTCTGAAAAGCTTCAACTTGAATAGAATTTAGGGAGTTTAGTTCTCCATAAGAGAGAAAAACACAAAAGTCTGAATAATGAAAACTAGGTCTAAGAGAGAATACCAAACAAGGCTGAAAAACTAGGTCTAAATAGTCTCGAACTAAGCGTACGAAATAAAATTCTCGGAAATAATTATAATAATGATAGATAGAAAGAGAAAACGCCTCCTCGGATTTATGCTGACGTGGATCTCCGCGGGGGCGGTGAGTAACCTCCGCGATCGCGGACCTATAGAAAATCAAATCCGAGTCAAAGTTGGCTCCGCGATCGCGGCCTTATACCTCCGCGAGCGCGGACCTGAATCTTGGCTCCACCGCGGAATGCTCAACTCCGCGTCCTTCACTTCTCGGTCTTCTAATCCCGACTTCAATTCTTCCAATTTCTTCAAGTCTTCGGTCTTCGGTCTTCTACTCATATGTCATTACAAGCACTAAATGGACCTAAATCTATATATAAAATGTACTATCTAGTCCTAGTTATGCTATATGAAATACAACATATGAAGGGGCTCTCATACTTTGTTATCAAGAAATGGACGAAAAGCAACAGGCATCAACCTTTGCATGTCAATGCAGCGGCTCAAGTTGGACACGTAGCTATCCGGGAATTTTACGGATCTCAACCAATCTAGAAGCACTTATTTTTCATGACGATCTAGTGCATAGCAAGCCTTTCGATACCTATTGTCCTCCACATCACGTTCCAACTTCGGACGCTTGCACAATTCCTTTATATCCTTTCTGGCCGACCACTTGTCTTTCGACTTCCCCGGAACATCGAGAATGGTGAAGAAAATTTTATCGAAGACATTTTTCTCAATGTGCATCAGCATGACATCTAAATTATGTCTTACCAGCAGACTAGGCCAGTAAGGTAGGTCCTAGAAAATGCTTTTCTTCTTCCAACCCGAACCTCTACCGACCGCGACATTGTGCTCCTCAGCTCCCACTTCAGTTATCTTCATCAAGCCCATATTGTTTATCTGGTCTAATATCTCGTATCCATCACGAAGTACCGGGGGACCACGACGCTCCCGTCTACCTTTCTTGAAATCAGTCTTGTTGTTTCAGAAGCGATGATCAGGTTCTGTAAACCTCTTGTGACAATCGAACTAGCACATTTTGTGTCCATGTGTTAGATAAAATGCATCGGTGTCCTCCATGCAATAAGGACACGCGTATTTCCCAGAAGTGCTCTAGCCTACACAAACATATATTTTGTATCACACATTAATTAAATTTCACAAATCATATATATGCATTATTATTATATATAATAGTTTCAAATTGATTAGCATATGTAAAACTAACAACATACCAGACAACATCGAAAATGCGGGGGAGTGACTAATAGTCCATATTACAGCTGCACGCAACACAAAATTATTCTTCCTCCAAGAATCGAATGTGCACACCCCATTAAGCCACAAATCCTTCAACTCGGCTACCAACGGCTGCAAGTAGACATCCATCTTCTACTTCGGGCTCTTCGGTCCAGGTACAATAACCATAAAAAACGTAACCTCTTCTTGCATACACATCGACGGCGGAAGGTTGTAGGGTGTCAGAATCACAGGCCAACATGAGTACTGGCGCCCGGATGCCCCGAACGGAGTGAAACCGTCCGTGCACAAGCCTAGTCTCACATTTCGTGTTTCTGATGCAAAATTTGGCCACACAGCATTGAAGTGCCTCCATCCCTCTGCATCTGAAGGATGTCTCATCACCCCATCTTGTGCGTGCTCTGCATGCCATCTCATTTGTTCGGCAGTCATCATATATGCACACAACCTCTGCAACCAAGGAGTTATTGGCAAGAAAAACATACGAGAATAGGGAATGAGTTTTGGCTTGCCTTGCTTCCATCTAGGATAGTCACATATCCTGCATGCCGCGTATTCTGCATCTGCACCCCAATATATCATGCAAGAGTTTGGACAACAATCAATCATCTCGTAAGGAAGACCGAGACCCTCAACCAGTTTTTTCATGTCGTAAAACGTGGCCGATAATGTCGTCTCCGGGTGAGAAACACGTCTGCAAAAATCCGAGATCATGTCATATCCGCGCTCAATCATCCTTAGCTTAGACTTTAGGCTCAGTAGCTCAGTCGCAACCTCCAACTGCGTCATATCACATCCAGGCCACAAATGCCTATTTGCGGCCGGCAATATGTCGTACATACGCTGAGCATCGGGATTGTGCGCTTCATTATAATATTGCTCCCCTTGCTCATGCCTTATATCCGCATTCTGCACGGGATCCTCTGCAGTGTAATCACTTCGGCCGTAATTAAAACAATCATACACCATCAGTTCCATTTGATTATCATTCCCACCATTTAATGGTGGTGTTGGATCAGAACTGCTACAGCGTTCATGCTGTCTAGACTCGACCAACAATGCAGGGAACCTTTCATCTGTATCCCCGTGCGAAACCCAATGATAATAGTTCGGAACAAAACCTTCCTTAATAAGGTGAAAATGCTCATCATCCACAAATTTCATTTTCTTATTCTTGCACCTCCGACACGGACACCTTAATTCGGATGGGTTATAGGACGGCATAGATTTGCAAAATTCCAAAAATTGCTCTACGCCAGCTAAAAACTCGTTGTTCAAAAAACCATCTATATTACGCACATACATCCACTCACACATTTTTTCCTTCCTGCATTTCAAAATAAGAGTACAATTAAATTAATTCAACTGCATATTATACTGAATGTGGCGACCATATGGTCGCCATTTAGCGTCTATATGGTCGCCATATTCAGTATATCAAAACAGACATTTACAACATAACCAATTGCTATTTGCGGTATAATTCTGTAACACAATCTCTTATAAATATATAAACGAAAGCTTTCTACCATCAATATTTATCTAAAACAATATAATGACGGAATGAAAAATTAGGAATAAGATTTAAATACATACCTTTAGTGAGGATGTCGATAAATTTGACGGAATTTCTTCGTAGAATCAATTCACAGTTGTGGTTCATTTTTTCTCTCTTTTGTGAATATTATGGAAGAGAGCGGAATGAGAGTGAAGTTGTGTTGAAGCGGAATAAGAGCGCATTTTTTAGCGGAATGAGAATGCAATATATGCTGAAATGGCGGGAATTTTACGAATTACTGTTTTTAGCGACCAAGTGGTCGCCAAAAACGCGGGATATTACCCGCCAAAATAGATGTGGCGCGCCAAAACATCTGATCCAAGTCAGCGACCAACTGGTCGCTACATTTTGCGACCAAGTGGTCGCGATATCGTTTGCGACCATATGGTCGCTTAATGTTGCAACCATATGGTCGCAGAGATGGGTTCTAATGTTTGCGACCATATGGTCGCAAAATTCAGCGACCACATGGTCGCTACATGCTGGCGGAAAATTTCCCCGCGCACTTGTTGCGACTATAAAGGCCCAACGACCACGTGGTTGCCCATTTTAGCGACCACGTGGTCCCGAATTTGGTTTTATTTTTTTTCCCCGTTTTGACGTCCAGATTTGCGACCATTGGTGTCCATATGGTCGCTATTTAGCGACCATATTCCGTGGTCGCTAAAATATAGTCGCTAAATCTGCAGAATGGTGTAGTGACTCTTCTTGTTTAAGGAATTTCAAATTTTTGTTGCTTCCCTAATATTATTGTCTTAATATGACTCCTTATCTCGGTGAAGTATAATTTTGACAACTGAAGCAACGATTAGTAGTGTTCCACACATCTCTTTGAACCAAATTTTATTTTGCATGGTTATATGTTTATCTGGAACGTCCATTGTTAATAAGTGCACTTATTATTTGAAGTTTTAACTTTATCTTTAAACTTACAAACATTAAACTTTTTAAGTGAATTTAAATATTCAACAATTCTTCCTTATTTCTAAGAAAAAAAACATGCTTTATTGCTTATTAGTGTAATCATCTTCTAAATGTTATTTGAGGCACATGATCGACAAACCGTTACAATACCTTTTACTCTGCATTATGCAAGGATTTGGTATTTATTTTTAGTTTCAAGGTGCTTATATTTAGTGCTATAATAGAACCGAGTCAAGCCGAGTTTTGAAATGTTTAGGCACGGCTTCATCATTCAAAGTCTTGTTCGGGCTCGGGATCATGCTCGATTCGAGCCCAAATTTTGTTCGAGCTCGGTTTGCTTAAGGCTCGTCGAGCTCAAGCTCGGTTCACGAGCCTGCTTGTTTATCTTGTTTACGAGCATAATCTCGATGAACATGCTCGTTTATCTTTTTTACGAGCATAAGCTCGATGAACCTGCTCGTTTATCTTGTTTACGAGCACAAATTAATGTATAAAATCTGCTCAAATTAATGTATAAAACCTGCAGACCTGCTCAAATTTGATAAAGAAATTAACATAGCACAAACAACATAGAACAAATACACATTACCAATACAAATGTCTTGCAAACATCAAACATTCAAACCTGCTCAAATGTCTTGCAAACCTGCTCAAATGTCTTGCAAACCCCAACTAAAGTCTTTGATACAAAACATAGAACAAATATTACCAATACAAAATACAAAATGTCTTGAAAAACAGAACACAAATAATAACTTATTTGATCCCAAGGAAAGCAAACTACAACTAATGTATTACAAATCTTCAAGCAATCAAAGAGGATATTCAAATCTTGTAACTTCTTCTTTCTTCACATCCTACAAAAGAATTAAAACATATAATCAAAAATATTATATATGAATATTCAATGGATAAGTTATGAAATAAACAAAAACATTATTACCTCTTTATCTCCATTCCATAGAGAGCTCTACACCAATCAACATCACACATTAATACTTGAACAGTACTTGTCCCCAAAGAGGCACGATGTGGATCAATAACACGACCACCAACACTAAAAGCAGATTCAGAAGCCACAGTTGTGATGGGAATTGAAAGAATACCACAAGCCATCTTTGACAAGATCCGATACTTAGAAGTTTGTTGCCTCCACCAATCTAAAGCATCAAAGGGTGCATCTATTTCATCATTATGAAGCAAGATCGGTTCCTCCAAGTAAACATCCAAATCAGATTTCTCTCCATGAATAGTGCCATCATTCCTCATCAAAGGATCACACTCTTTCCTACCTCTATATCTCATTACCCCAACCCCAAAAGACTTTGAAGATTCCACTAAAAGAGAAGTAGCCGAAATTTTTTCAACTATCATAGCTCTATATGCCTTTACATATTCCTCAAATAGCACATATAAACTTGCACGTAAATTATCCATATACATAGGAGCATCAATAGCTGAGTATAATGCTATGTAAGCATATTGAAGGAATTTCATTTTATTCCCAAGATTCAAGAAGCTACAATTGAAATTAACAAGTTGCTCTCACCCCCAATACTTGTCAAAATTTTCTTTCATCTTAATATCCATTCCCATCACACAACTATCACGGTCAAGCATTGCATCTTCCAACACCTTCTTTATATGCCAAAGTTTAGGAAGAAACAAATTTGAAGTGGGATACTTGGTATTAGAAATGATATTAGTAACTACTTCAAATTCCTCAAGAAAAGAACATACAACTTTAGCCTTCTTCTAATCCTCATTTGAAGGCAAATGACAATAAGATTGTTCTCTGTACTTATACCGAGGAAAGACATCTTTGTATTCTAAAGAAACTACTAGCATAGCATATGTCGCATTCTATCTCGTCCCACAATTTCACTAGCATATTCAAAGACTTAACAATCTTATACTTGATTATGAGAAGAGATGTATTATAAAGATGATGAAACTCGAAATAACGGCTACGCTACGAGACAAGAAATAAGATTATTATATTTGAGTGCAAACGCTTGCTCCTTTATTTATGATTCTTCCGTAGTAGCGAGGTTACAAACCTACGAGGTTGATGTACAACTCTGAGAATCACACCTAGACCTCCTACAAGGTTCCGAGATCGCACCTAATATTGCGAGGTCGATTCTAGGGTGAGGTAGATTTGAGAGTATGATGTAGGGAGTTTTGTGAGTTTCTGTAGTGAGGTTTTAGGCGTGAGAGAGATCCCTGCGCGACTTTGGGGTCTTTCTGTGAGTTTCTCTTATCTGTAGCGAGGTCCTCTGACGATGTTCCTATCACGTCGATCTTTAACAAGCAAGAGAGTTCTTGAGTTCAAGTGGTTTTTCGACCCCTTCTTCCTACGAGGTTCTTCTCTATTTATAGAGAATTGGGGGGCTGAGTTTAGGCCAATGTTCGATGTGGGATACTCGAAATAAGGGCTTTTGATTGGTCCATGAGTGAGGTCACTTGTGATTGGTTTGGGAGTGAGGTTGCTGGTGATTGGTTCGAGCGGGCGGGCGCATTAGTAGAGTCGGTGACGAGGTCGAGACCTCGTCCCGGGATGTTTGAGAGACCTCGCATCCGTCGGGAGTTTTGTTTTTAAATAACCGAGCATGGACGTGGGTCCCTAACTTGCCTATGGGGGTCCTCCTGGGCCCACTTTTTTCTTTTACTGTTTTGGACATCATCACAACCCCATGGCCTGGGGGCCTCGCCCCGAGGGTCGCAGGGCATAAGTTTCCTGGATTCGCGAGATGCGGGGTGTTTTTTAGAGGTTTATGAAGTTCTTGAGGTTGGGAGGTCGCTTTGCAAGGTTTGAGGCCCTGTTCTGCGCGGATGAAGATCCTTGGGCCTTTTCGCCGTACTTTGCTTAGTGGGCCGTCCAGGTGAGACAGGCCCAAGAAGCCTTTCGGGAGTGGGGGGAGGCTCAAATCTGCTCTATATAAGGGCGTATCCCACACGCCTCCCCCTCATCTTCTCTCTCCAATATTTTCGCTCCTTTTCTCTCTTTATCTCTTTGGTTTCTTCTGAGCGGTTTCTCCAGACGGTTTCCGACGAGCTTTTCGCCGTTCGCTAGTTGCGCCACCGCCTCTCGTTCGCCAACCTTTAAACAAGTAAGTTCTTGATCTTCTTCCTCCTGTCTTTTGGTATTTTTTTCCTTTGATTCTTCCTTTGTTCATTTTTTGCCCCGCGTTTCGTAAGGGCGACGGTGTGTCGCCCGGTGTTTCGCGACGGTGTCACGGTGGCGAAGCGGCGGTGGCAGGGTTGTGTGGTTTTTGGCGTTTGCCTTTGTTATTTTTCTTTGTTCTTTCTTCGTTCCGTTTTGCATCTGGGTGGGTGTTTGTGATTTCTGGGTGTTTCTTTGTTGGCTGCGCGGCGGCGTTTTTGGTGGTTTTGTTCCGTAGAGGCCTTGTCTCCCCTTGGTTTTTCGTCTTCTCTCCTTTCTTTTCGTTCTGCTTTTCTCCCCTCTTTTTTCCTTGCGTTACGCTCCGGGGGGCGGTGTTGCGGTGGTGAGACGGTGGTGGGGGGCGGTTGCCGCCGTGAAGGTATCGCTGGGCTTTTGGGTTTATCGCTTTTCTCTCTCTTTTTTTGCTTGGGGTGACGGTTGAACTTCCGTTTCTCCGCCCACTATTTTTCGAATTTCGAAAACCCTCGGGAGCCCAAACATCATGATGTCTGATTGACGGGACGTTTGGGCTTCCGCCGCTGGCTTCCACCGTTGGTTGGCCTTTCTTCTCTTTCCTTTCTTTTGGCGCTTCAAATTCTTCTTTGCCGTCCTATCTTGTCAGAGTAGCCCATAGGATGCCACGTTGCCTTTTCCTCTACGACCTCGCGTTGCTTTGTCTCCCGAGGTTGCGACCTCGTGCCCATTTTCTCCCGAGGTTATGATCTCGTGCTTTTTCCTTTTCGAGGTTATGACCTCGTGCTCTTTTCTTTTCGAGGTTATGATCTTTGTGCGTTGATCTCGGGCTCAACCTCGTCCTTCCTTCTTTCCCGGGGTCATGATCTCGTTCTTCGATCTCGGGCTTGACCTCGTAGTTCCTTCATTCACGGGGTCATGATCTCGTGTTTTTCTCTTTGTTTGCCTTGCCTTTAGTGCCTTACCGACCTTTTCTTTTCCAGGTGCTAGCTTTTCGCGGCCTGGACGTTGTCTTTTCATGCCTAGGAGAGGCTTTGCGAGCCCACCGCCCGGTTTTGTCTTTAATTTCCAAGAGAATTTCTATCAGGAGGTCTCCGAGTCCGTAGGAAGTGTAGAGCCTAGTGATTCTCAGAACCCAAGTTCCCCTTCGTTGGTCTTCAGTGAGCCCTCATCCAGCGACTCCGCTGTTTCGATCAATTCGTACTTCCCCCGTCTGCGCATATATTCTGGTTTTGAAATGGCTTCCTCTTCTTCTCCTGATGTGATCGCCACCGAGGTCGAGGCGAGGTTGGACGCGGCAATTGCTTCAGCTTCGGCCGCGTATGTGCCATCGAGCTTCCCCGAGGCCTATATTACCGACGCTGTGTCCGGTGTTCCCGTCGTCCTCAAAGAAAGGATTCCTATGAGTCCGAGCACTCCCGAGGCCTTCCTATCCGAGGGGGTGGCCACCGATTTGACGCTGGACGACCTCGCGGTCATAGCTAAAGATTTTCCCTGGCCCGAGGGAGTCGAGCTGGTACTGCCAGAGGAGGAGGGGCGACCCCTGGCGTCCTACGAGGGGTGTGCGGTCGTGAACCTCGTCAGTCTCCAAGCGGGCTTTAGGCTGCCCTTGGCCCAGCACATCGTTGATTTTTTGTGGGCCATGGGTGTCTGCCCCGCTCAGTTGTTCCCGAATGCCTGGTGGTTGTTATGTGCTTACACAATTCGATGTCGGGAGCTTCTGGACGAGCCGAATCTCAGTGACTTGTCGACGTTAGTCTTGGCGAGGAGAGAACCTCGCTGTTCCCTGGTCAACCTCAGCACACCGAACGTTAAAATTATTACGACCTAGTTGAATGTCGGGACATGGAAACCTAAATGGTTTTTGGTCTGAGACCTCAGCGGGAGATATCTTAATTTCCCTGTGGCTCCGGGTAACTACGAGAGATGCGTGTGTCTGTACAAGGTCGTCGAGTTCAAGGCGCTCAAGGCCAAGTACGCCACAGCGTACCAGGCGCCATACGAGCGCTACTTTTCTCAGGACCGGCTGGAGCGGGCCGGGCTGAGCCTCAATTTCCCTTCTCGCGAGGGCGGAGAGTGTATTTTATTATCACTATTTCCCTGATTGTTTTCTTTTTCCTTGTATGTTTGCGGGGTTATACACCTCGTTACATTCGTTTCTGACCTCGTCATAACCTGCTTTTTTCTTTTTACTCCTTTCTTGACAGTGGATTTTCTGCACGCTCTTACCACGACGTCGAAGGGGAAACAGCCTATGACGTCTACTTCTAAGACCCCTGCTCCCCGGGTCCCCAAGGGGATTTCAAACAACGAGCCGAGCTCGCAGCCGAGCTCGCAGGCAAGGACAGGTACAACGCAGCCGGGACCTGTCCTGCCAACGGCCGCGGCAGGGGGAGCCCTGCCTAAGGGGAACGTCACGAGGTTGTCGCAGTGGGACGTCACGGGGCCGCCCGAAGGGGAAAAAAGGCCTGATGTGGTTCCGTCAAAAGGGGCCACCACGAAGGGGACCACCCATCCACCCCGGGCGTCCGACGACAAGGCCGGGCAGAAGAGGAAGGAAGCGGGGTCTTCCCCCGAGAAGAAGAAGAAACCCCGGTCGGGCGACCACCAACGAAGCTCGCGGGATCTGGAACTCATTCCTGCTTTCAACTTTGAGGGGCGAAGCCGCGGGGATACGGGCCCCCATCCTGCCAGGTTTCACTGCCCTGGACCCATATGAGGGACCCCGTTGGATTGGGCCCGGGGAGATTACAAGGAGGAGGTCGCGTGGGCCAACAACCTCACCGAGGCGGCGCTCGACGACGAGGCCGCTCGGTATTCGGCCATGGTAAGCCTCTTCTTTTTTTGTGTGTGTTTAATTCTTGTCTCTTTCTTGTTTCTTTTCTCATCCTTCTGTGAACCTGCAACACACCTTTTTTGATAATTACAACCGAAGTCGCATCGTCCTCCTTCATTCGAGGATGGACAAGATGGAGGCGGCGCTTCGGGCCCGCAGCGAGGTGTGCGAGCGACAGGCCAAGGAGCTGGCCGAGGTCGCGGAGTCGTCCAAAGCCGCGGAGGCTGCGGCCAAGAAACGGGTCGAGGCCGCAGAGGCCGCGGCAAGGGAGGAGGTGAAGGCGGCGAGGGAAGGGGAGAAGAGGGCGAGGGGCGAGGCCGAGGTTCTGCGGGGCGAGGTTGAAGGGCTTCGAGGCAAGCTCTCCGCCGAACATGAGTTCTTCAAGGCGAAGGAAGCGGAGTTCCTGAGGGCCGAGGAGGAGATCAGGCGCCTCGAGGGGCGCATTATTGAGCTTAACGAGGAGGTCGTGGCTGCGGGTCCCGGGTATGTGGACTCGGAGGAGTACAAGGCGGAGCTGGTGGAGAGTGTGAGGACAATGTTCCACCAGGCAGTCCGCATGGGCGTAAAATAGGCGGTGGCCAAGTATGGGCACCTCAACCCCCAGATCGTCTTCTTCAACCCCAACTACAATGAAACCATGGGGGAGCTGGGGTCGAAGGATCCCGAGGGGGAATGCGAGTTCTTCCTCAACGAGGACGGGACTGTGTCCAGCACTGCGCCCCCCGAGGTAGAGCTTATTGGAGGGAACCCGAAGTTAACCTCCACGGGACCTCAGCCCGCGACCGGTGCGCCCGCGCCTCTTGCCTCCGCTGCCCCTGCTCCTGCTGAAGCCTCGGCTGCCTCCGCCGAAACCCCTCAAACCATTGATCTTACCGGTCCTGAGGTTGAAACCTCGAAGAAATGATGATAACTTTTTTCTGGTGGCCCTACGGGGTTTGTAATTAAAACATCTTTTTCTTTTTTTTTTTTGTTTGGGTGACCCTACGGGGTCTGTAATCGAAACACCTGCTTTTGATTTTGTGCCCTTCGTCACTTTCTTTTCCTATGCTTGTTTGATTTAGACTTTCTTGCATACGTCAGTCCTTATCCGTCCAACCCCATGGTTCGAGTGTCACATCTTTTGTGGGGCTCGGACCACACCTGGCGTTGTAGTCCTGCGACGAGGTCGTGAACCTCGTTCGTGTCCCAAGCGAGAAGCGAGGGGTGGAACTTTTCACCGAGATTCTCCAACCCCAAGCACGAAGCGAGGGGTGAAACTTTTCAACGAGACTCTCCAACCCCAAGCGGGGAGCGAGGGGTGGGAATTCTTCCAAACGAGTTTCTCCAAGCCCAAGCGTGGAGCGAGGGGTGGGACTTTTCACCGAGATTCTCCAACCCCAAGCGTGAAGCGAGGGGTGGAATATCTTTCAAACGAGATTCTCCAACCCCAAGCGGGAAGCGAGGGGTGGATCTTCTTTCAAACGAGATTCTCCAACCCCAAGCGTGAAGCGAGGGTGGAACTTTTTTTTCCAAACGAGATTCTCCAACCCCAAGCGGGAAGCGAGGGGTGGAACTTTTTTCCAAACGAGATCCTCCAACCCCAAGCGGGAAGCGAGGGGTGGAACTTTTTTTTCCAAACGAGATTCTCCAACCCCAAGCGGGAAGCGAGTGGTGGAACTTTTTTCCAAACGAGATTCTCCAACCCAAGCGTGAAGCGAGGGGTGGATCTTCTTTCAAACGAGATTCTCCAACCCCAAGCGGGAAGTGAGGGGTGGAACTTTTTTCCAAACGAGATTCTCCAACCCCAAGCGGGAAGCGAGGGGTGGAATATCTTTCAAACGAGATTCTCCAACCCCAAGCGGGAAGCGAGGGGTGGATCTTCTTTCAAACGAGATTCTCCAACCCCAAGCGGGAAGCGAGGGGTGGAACTTTTTTTTCCAAACGAGATTCTCCAACCCAAGCGTGAAGCGAGGGGTGGATCTTCTTTCAAACGAGATTCTCCAACCCCAAGCGGGAAGTGAGGGGCGGAACTTTTTTCCAAACGAGATTCTCCAACCCCAAGCGGGAAGCGAGGGGTGGAATATCTTTCAAACGAGATTCTCCAACCCCAAGCGGGAAGCGAGGGGTGGATCTTCTTTCAAACGAGATTCTCCAACCCCAAGCGGGAAGCGAGGGGTGGAACTTTTTTTTCCAAACGAGATTCTCCAACCCCAAGCGGGAAGCGAGGGGTGGAACTTTTTTCCAAACGAGATTCTCCAACCCCAAGCGGGAAGCGAGGGGTGGAACGTTTTTTTCCAAACGAGATTCTCCAACTCCAAGCGGGAAGCGAGGGGTGGAACTTTTTTCCAAACGAGATTCTCCAACCCCAAGCGTGAAGCGAGGGGTGGATCTTCTTTCAAACGAGATTCTCCAACCCCAAGCGGGAAGTGAGGGGTGGAACTTTTTTCCAAACGAGATTCTCCAACCCCAAGCGGGAAGCGAGGGGTGGAACTTTTTTCCAAACGAGATTCTCCAACCCCAAGCGTGAAGCGAGGGGTGGAATTTTTCAACGAGGGAGCGTTTTTAGAAAAGCCTGCAATCCTTTATTTACCAACTGTGAGGAACAACGGGGTTTCGAGTTTCTACATGTAATATTTTTTGAGTCGTGCGACGTTCCACGTTTTGCTCAGTGTGCGCCCCTCGTCGTCCCTGAGTTTGAAAGCCCCGAGCACGACTTCTTCTCCGAGGATGTAGGGTCCTTCCCAGTTAGGTTCCAATTTTCCTCCTTCGGTGCGTCTTAGCACGAGGTTTCCCGTGCCCCGGGCGCGACTTCTTGTCGTGGTATACGGCGACACGTCACTTGTATTCTCTAGAGCGCAGGTCCGCTACCTCGCAGATTTCATCTCGGAACTGCAGTTCGACTTTGAGGTTGGCCTCGTTTTCTTTTTCGTCGAAGTTGTACACCCTTGTTGATGGAATTAGGGTTTCTACGGGAACGAGGGCTTCCGCCCCGTAGGTAAGAGCGAAGGAGGTCTCGCCCGTTGCGCGGCTCGAGGTCGTGCGATACGTCCAGAGGACGAGTGGAAGTAATTCGGCCCAGCGGCCCTGTGCCATGCCCAGGCGCTTTTTGAGGTCTATCAAGATGCGGGCATTAACGTTTTCTACCTGGCCATTGGACTGGGGATGAGCCACGAAGGAGAATTTGAGGTTGATGCCCAGCTCAGAGCAGAAAGTCCGGGTTTCTTCGCAGTCGAATTGGGGGCCATGGTCGGTCATGATTGTCATGGGGACACTGAAACGACAGACGAGGTTTTTCCACAAGAATTCGCAGACCTTTGCCCCGGTGATTTTTGCCATTGCCTGTGCTTCGATCCACTTCGTGAAGTAGTCCACGATGACCAAAATGTATTGCACTTGGCCTGCAGCTTTAGGAAAAGGGCCTAGAATGTCAATTCCCCACATTGCGAATGGGCATGGTGCGTGAATGCTGCGGAGGGGAGCCATCGGGGTCTGCTGGACGTTCCCGTGTTTCTGGCATTCGACGCATTTTTGGACGTAAGCTCTCGCGTCTTGTCGGAGAGTGGGCCAGAAGTACCCCAAATGGACGATTTTGTGTGCCAAAGACTTCCACCCCGGGTGTCCCCCACAAACTCCCTCGTGGGCCTCATAGAGGACGTGGTCCGTGGCCTCGGGCGGTATGCACAGCAGGTTGGGTTCAGCGTAGCCCCGACGATAAAGCTGGTCGCCGACGACGCAGTAGCGGGCGACTTGCATTTTTAGTTTTCTGGGCAGCGCGGGGTCCTCTGGGAGGATGCCGCTTTGTATGTACCTCGTTACCGGGAACCTCCAGTCCTCGGTCCTTATGGACATGACCTCGCTATCGATGCTTCGTGAGAGCTTTCTCTCCACCATTACGCGGTTTCCCACATCCAAGGGAAGTGCGGAGCCTAACCTGGCGAGGGCATCCGCCTTGGTGTTTGAGGTCCGCGGTATTGACTCCACCGCGAAGGTTTCGAGGCATGAAACCAAGGCCTTGACTTTTGCTCGGTAGGCGGGCAGAAAACCTGTCCTGGTGTCGTATTGACCGTTGAGTTGTCGTGCTACCAATTCGGAATCTGTGTAGACCCTGATTTTGCGGGCTCCGTTGAGTAGCGCCATCTCGATCCCAACGATCATGGCCTCGTACTCGGCGTCGTTGTTGGTAGCATCAACGGCGAAGTTGAGAGCATACTCCGTCTCGATTGAGGGGCCAGCGAGGAACACCCCGGCCCCGCCACCGGCGTCACATCGTGAGCCATCAACGAACACCTTCCATTCGTCCGAACTTGTGTCTGTCTCGGGGAAGGTGACCTCCACCAAAAAGTCGGCGAAGGCTTGTCCCTTCATCGCGGTTCTCGGAAGATAATTGATATCGAACTCGGAGAGCTCGACGGCCCACTTGGTCATACGCTTGGAGAGGGCGGGCTGATGCAGAATCTGACGAAGTGGGAGGTCCGAAAGAACTTGGATGGGATGTGCGTGGAAGTATGGGCGTAGGCGCCTTGCGGCGGTCACTACAGCCAGCGCCATCTTTTCTGCCGGGGAGTATCTCTGCTCCGCAGGTTGGAGCACACAACTCACAAAGTATACCGGGTGCATGGCCTCTCTTGTGAGCACCGCGCTGACGGTCTCGGGACTCACCGCCGCATATAGTTGCAAATCTTCGCCCGCGTGTGGAGGTGACAAAGTGGGGAGCTTGGTGAGGAAGGTATTTAACTCGGAGAAGGTTGTCTCGAGCTTCTCGTCCCAGACGAACTTGTCATTCTTTTTGAGGGCGGCAAAGAATGGGAGGGACTTGTCTGCTAGGCGGGAGCAAAACCTCCCCAAGTAATTTACAGCGCCGTTGAGTCTCTGTACCTCGGTACGAGATCGGGGAGATCTCATTGCGAGGATAGATTCTATTTTGGCGGGGTTGACGTCGATCCCGCGCTCGCTGATCATGAATCCCAAAAACTTCCCCGAGGACACGCCAAAAACGCACTTCTCGGGGTTCAGGCTGAGCTGGTGGTGTCCGAGGGTGGTGAAAACCTCGGCGAGGTCAGCCAGGTGCTCCTCGGGGCCTTTGCTCCGTACCACGATGTCGTCGACGTAGGCAGATACGTTCCTGTCCAGGTGGTCTTTGAAGACCCGATCGACGAGGCGTTGGAATGTGGCCCCTGCGTTCTTGAGGCCAAATGGCATGACCTTATAATAGTCTGTCCCCCGTTGAGTGATAAAGGATGTCTCCTCTTCGTCACGGGGATTCATCGAGATCTGGTTGTACCCCGAGTAGGCGTCGAGGAAACTCAAGACCTCGTGCCCAGCAGTCGAATCTACAAGTGCATCGATCGAGGGTAGGGGGTAGCTGTCTTTGGGGCATGCCTTGTTGAGGTCTTTCAAGTCTACACACATCCACCACTTGCCGCTGGCCTTTTTGACCAACATGACATTGGATAGCCATTTCGGATACTGGACTTCGCGTATGAAATCTACTGCCAGCAGCTTGACCACCTCTTCATTTGCAGCGGTCGCCCTTTCTTCGTTCATTTTTCTTCGACGCTGCACCACAGGACGAATGGCGACGTCGATGTTCAGGGAGTGCTGGGCCAGGGTTCGAGGCACACCTCGAAGATCTTTTGCATTCCAGGCGAACACATCGCGGGAACCAGCAAGCAAGGCCTCTAGTGACGTTGCTGCATCCCCAGTGAGGCAACCCCCGAGGTAGATCTTTTCTGATTTGTTTTCGAAGGGGGTAATCACCCTTCTTTCTGTCTCGGGAGTGGGTATTGTGAAATCCCGGACCTCGAGGTCTGCTTCACCCGAAGTCTCCACCATGAACACAGAGCATTTTTGCTTAGCCGAAGTCATGTAGCAGACGCGGCCCTCTTCTTGGTTGCCCTTTACTTCTCCGACGCCCACGCTGGTGGGGAACTTCATTTTCAGGTGGTAGATGGAGACCACCGCCTGGAATTTCATCAAGGAGACTCTCCCGATGATCGCATTGTAGGCCGAGGGCAGGTGCACCACCGTAAACTCTATTACCTCGGTTCTCGTTGTCGAGCCAGTACCGAGGGTCATCCACAGGTCTATGAGATCGGCGACATCGACCTCGTTTCCCGAGAAGTAGGTGAGCTTCCCAGCGTAGGGTCTCAAGGATGTCGCGGAGATCCCTAGCTGCTCGAAAGCGCCAAAATACATGATGTCCACGGAGGAACCCGTGTCCACCAGTATTCGCTTCACTATTTTCGAGCCCAACTGAGCGTGTATCACCAGGGGTCGGAGTGGGGCATATGGAGCCCTTCGGCGTCTTCTGTCGTGAAGGCCATACCCACGTGGGACCGTGAGGTTTGTGTCACGTTGTATACCGAGGGCTCATGGTGACTTGCCCTCGCGTATCTTTTTCTTTCCGCATGGCTCGAGCCCGCCAGCGAGGGCCCGCCC
The DNA here is from genome assembly GCA_964016875.1 of Fallopia convolvulus. Lineage (NCBI taxonomy): Eukaryota > Viridiplantae > Streptophyta > Magnoliopsida > Caryophyllales > Polygonaceae > Fallopia > Fallopia convolvulus. The sequence goes on from OZ024730.1 coordinate 25,942,134, forward strand.
GAGATGGTGTTGATGTACCCATCGGGCGTCGCGGCTTGTCCGGAGCGCGACTGCCTTGCCGGAGCTTGTTGTTCTGTGTTGCTTGGTCGGGACCGGGTTGGTTCCTGCTGCACGAGGTTGGACCCCGACGCGGGGTTGGCGCGCTTTTTCTCGTTTGGGTTGTAGGCGGGGCCACCTTTGCCTCTGTAACCTCGTGGTTTCTCGCCGAAGCAGCTCCAACCCCCACCGCCACGGTTGTCGTATCGGTTGTTGTTGCTATTGTCGTTGTTGCCTCTGTTATTGTTGTTGTTTTTGTTGTTGTTGCTTTTGTAATCGGAACGCCGGTCGTGAGTTTGCGTCATGTACGCGTCCCTCGCGGCCGGCGCAGCCACCTTAGCTTTTCCCTTAGCCTCGGTCACGATTTCCTTGTCGGTCCTCGGTCGCGAGCTCTGGCTGGCAGCGTCCTCGACGTAGACCTGTGCCGTGATCCGAGCACACAGGATCTCATATGTGGTCGGATTTTTGAGAAAAATGCGACATTTGAAGTCCCCCTGGCGAAGGTTGCCCATGAGTATGTCGCGGACCGAGGCCTCGTCGATTTGCGCAATCTCAGCGACCGCGGTGGTGAACCTTGTAAAAATGGTACCCAACTTCTCGTTTTCCCCCTGCTCGATGCCACGGAGATCGCGCATGTTCTTCTTGCGCTTTCTCGAGCCGTTGAAGTGCCCGACGAAGGACTCGCATAGCTGGGAAAACAAGGCTATCGACTCGACCTTAAGGCTGGCGAACCACGTCATTGCCGCCTTGTCCAGAGTGGTCGGAAAGATTCGACAGAAAATGGCGTCATTGTAAGAGTTGACGTTCATCTGGACGGCGTAGTGTTTTATGTGGTCCTCGGGGTCGGTTGTGCCGTCGTAAAGTCCCATTTGTGGCCAATGGAAGCCTTTGGGTATGTCTGCCTCTTGGATCTCGGGTATGAAGGGATTCTTGTACCCACTCTCGACGGATGGGCGAGCAGACTTCGACTTTGACCTCGCCAGAGGGCGTGGCGCGCTTGCCGCCGTCTCGGACAGCTCCATGTCGCGCCTTTCTGCACGTCGCGAACGGGGTCGCGAGATCTGCATCGGATCTCGGGAGGGTCTCTCCGTGGTAGATCCGTTCGTGGGCGCCTCCTGCCCCGGCATGTAGCCCGGGACATATGCGGGCACGTACTCGGAGTGAGGTTGCCCCTGGGGGGGAATCGGGACGTATGGGGGAGCTTGGCCCTGTTGGTACTGCCCGTAACCCGGATAGGGATACTGGTTGAAAGGAGCGCCACCCTGTTCATATCCCTGGAACGGGTATGGGTTTTGTGGAATGTTGTATGTCCAGCCTGGCGGGACCACAAAAGGGTATCCTGACGGACCCGCCGTCGCCCATGGAGGGGTCTCAGCCATGTTGTCGGGATGTTGGGGGAAGAAATTGGTTGGACAAGCCATTCTTAGGGGGTTTTAGGAATCAAGGTTTGCACTAAAATGGGAAGCTGCTTAGGATGAAGAGGTTCACACAGACGGCGCCAGTGATGAAACTCGAAATAAGGGCTTTTGATTGGTCCATGAGTGAGGTCACTTGTGATTGGTTTGGGAGTGAGGTTGCTGGTGATTGGTTCGAGCGGGCGGGCGCATTAGTAGAGTCGGTGACGAGGTCGAGACCTCGTCCCGGGATGTTTGAGAGACCTCGCATCCGTCGGGAGTTTTGTTTTTAAATAACCGAGCATGGACGTGGGTACCTAACTTGCCTATGGGGGTCCTCCTGGGCCCACTCTTTGCTTTTATTGTTTTGGACATCATGACAACCCCATGGCCTGGGGGCCTCGCCCCGAGGGTCGCAGGGCATAAGTTTCCTGGATTCGCGAGATGCGGGGTGTTTTTTAGAGGTTTATGAAGTTCTTGAGGTTGGGAGGTCGCTTTGCGAGGTGTGAGGCCCTGTTCTGCGCGGATGAAGATCCTTGGGCCTTTTCGTCGTACTTTCCTTAGTGAGCCGTCCAGGTGAGACAGGCCCAAGAAGCCTTTCGGGAGTGGGGGGAGGCTCAAATCTGCTCTATATAAGGGCGTATCCCACACGCCTCCCCCTCATCTTCTCTCTCCAATATTTTCGCGCCTTCTCTCTCTTTATCTCTTCGGTTTCTTCTGAGCGGTTTCTCCAGACGGTTTCCGACGAGCTTTTCGCCATTCGCTAGTTGCGCCACCGCCTCTCGTTCGCCAACCTTTAAACAAGTAAGTTCTTGATCTTCTTCCTCCTGTCTTTTGGTATTTTTTCCTTTGATTCTTCCTTTGTTCATTTTTTGCCCCGCGTTTCGTAAGGGCGACGGTGTGTCGCCTGGTGTTTCGCGCCGGTGTCACGGTGGCGAAGCGGCGGTGGCAGGGTTGTGTGGTTTTTGGCGTTTGCCTTTGTTATTTTTCTTTGTTCTTTCTTCGTTCCGTTTTGCATCTGGGTGGGTGTTTGTGATTTTTGGGTGTTTCTTTGTTGGCTGCGCGGCGGCGTTGTTGGTGGTTTTTGTTCCGTAGAGCCCTTGTCTCCCCTTGGTTTTTCGTCTTCTCTCCTTTCTTTTCGTTCTGCTTTTCTCCCCTCTTTTTTCCTTGTGTTACGCTTCGGGGGGCGATGTTGCGGTGGTGAGACGGTGGTGAGACGGTGGTGGGGGGCCGTTGCCGCCGTGAAGGTATCGCTGGGCTTTTGGGTTTATCGCTTTTCTCTCTCTTTTTTGCTTGGGGTGACGGTTGAACCTCCCAACCTCAAGAACTTCATAAACCTCTAAAAAACACCCCGCATCTCGCGAATCTAGGAAACTTATGCCCTGCGACCCTCGGGGCGAGGCCCCCAGGCCATGGGGTTGTGATGATGTCCAAAACAGTAAAAGCAAAAAGTGGGCCCAGGAGGATCCCCATAGGCAAGTTAGGGACCCACGTCCATGCTCGGTTATTTAAAAACAAAACTCCCGACGGATGCGAGGTCTCTCAAACATCCCGGGACGAGGTCTCGACCTCGTCACCGACTCTACTAATGCGCCCGCCCGCTCGAACCAATCACCAGCAACCTCACTCCCAAACCAATCACAAGTGACCTCACTCATGGACCAATCAAAAGCCCTTATTTCGAGTATCCCACATCGAACATTGGCCTAAACTCAGCCCCCCAATTCTCTATAAATAGAGAAGAACCTCGTAGGAAGAAGGGGTCGAAAAACCACTTGAACTCAAGAACTCTCTTGCTTGTTAAAGATCGACGTGATAGGAACATTGTCAGAGGACCTCGCTATAGATAAGAGAAACTCACAGAAAGACCCCAAAGTCGCGCAGGGATCTCGCTCACGCCTAAAACCTCACTACAGAAACTCACAAAACTCCCTACATCATACTCTCAAATCTACCTCGCCCTAGAATCGACCTCGCAATATTAGGTGCGATCTCGGAACCTTGTAGGAGGTCTAGGTGTGATTCTCAGAGTTGTACATCAACCTCGTAGGTTTGTAACCTCGCTACTACGGAAGAATCATAAATAAAGGAGCAAGTGTTTGCACTCAAATATAATAATCTTATTTCTTGTCTCGTAGCGTAGCCGTTATTTCGAGTTTCATCACTGGCGCCGTCTGTGGGAATTCTTCCAAACGAGTTTCACCAACCCCAAGCGTGGAGCGAGGGGTGGGACTTTTCCACAAGATTCTCCAACCCCAAGCGTGAAGCGAGGGGTGGAATTTCTTTCAAACGAGATTCTCCAACCCCAAGCGGGAAGCGAGGGGTGGATCTTCTTTCAAACGAGATTCTCCAACCCCAAGCGGGAAGCGAGGGGTGGAACTTTTTTTTCCAAACGAGATTCTCCAACCCCAAGCGGGAAGAGAGGGGTGGAACTTTTTTCCAAACGAGATTCTCCAACCCCAAGCGTGAAGCGAGGGGTGGATCTTCTTTCCAAACGAGATTCTCCAACCCCAAGCGGGAAGCGAGGGGTGGAACTTTTTTCCAAACGAGATTCTCCAACCCCAAGCGTGAAGCGAGGGGTGGATCTTCTTTCAAACGAGATTCTCCAACCCCAAGCGGGAAGCGAGGAGTGGAATTTTTCAACGAGGGAGCGTTTTTAGAAAAACCTGTAATCCTTTATTTACCAACTGTGAGGAACAACGAGGTTTCGAGTTTCTACATGTAATATTTTTTGAGTCGTGCGACGTTCCACGTTTTGCTCAGTGGATATGAACAGGGTGGCGCTCCTTTCAACCAGTATCCCTATCCGGGTTACGGGCAGTACCAACAGGGCCAAGCTCCCTCATACGTCCCGATTCCCCCCAGGGGCAACCTCACTCCGAGTACGTGCCCGCATATGTCCCGGGCTACATGCCGGGGCAGGAGGCGCCCACGAACGGATCTACCACGGAGAGACCCTCCCGAGATCCGATGCAGATCTCGCGATCCCGTTCGCGACGTGCAGAAAGGCGCGACATGGAGCTGTCCGAGACGGCGGCAAGCGCGCCACGCCCTCTGGCGAGGTCAAAGTCGAAGTCTGCTCTCCCATCCGTCGAGAGTGAGTACAGGAATCCCTTCATACCCGAGATCCAAGAGGCACACATGCCCAAAGTCTTCCATTGGCCACAAATGGGACTTTACGACGGCACAGCCGACCCCGAGGACCACATAAAACACTACGCCGTCCAGATGAACGTCAACTCTTACAATGACGCCATTTTCTGTCGGATCTTTCCGACCACTCTGGACAAGGCGGCAATGACGTGGTTCACCAGCCTTAAGGTCGAGTCGATAGCCTCGTTTTCCCAGCTATGCGAGTCCTTCGTCGGGCACTTCAACGGCTCGAGAAAGCGCAAGAAGAACATGCGCGATCTCCGTGGCATCGAGCAGGGGGAAAACGAGAAGTTGGGTACCTCTTTTACAAGGTTCACCACCGCGGTCGCTGAGATCGCGCAAATCGACGAGGCCTCGGTCCGCGACATCCTCATGGGCAACCTTCGCCAGGGGGACTTCAAATGTCGCATTTTTCTCAAAAATCCAACCACATATGAGAGCTTGTGTGCTCGGATCACGGCACATGTCTACGCCGAGGACACTGCCAACCAGAGCTCGCGACCGAGGACTGACAAGGAAATCGTGACCGAGGCTAAGGGAAAAGCTAAGGTGGCTGCGCCGGCCGCGAGGGACGCGTACATGACGCAAACTCACGACCGGCGTTCCGATTACAAAAGCAACAACAACAAAAACAACAACAATAACAGAGGCAACAACGACAATAGAAGCAACAACCGATACGACAACCGTGGCGGTGGGGGTTGGAGCTGCTTCGACGGGAAACCACGAGGTTACAGAGGCAAAGGTGGCCCCGCCTACAACCAAAACAAGAAAAAGCGCGCCAACCCCGCGTCGGGGGCCAACCTCGTGCAACAGGAACCAACCCGGTCCCGACCAAGCAACATAGAACAACAAGCTCCGGCAAGGCAGTCGCGCTCCGAACAAGCCGCGGCGCCCGATGGGTACATCAACACCATCTCGGGCGGGCGCTCGCTGGCGGGCTCGAGCCAAGCGAAAAGAAAAAGATACGTGAGGGCAAGTCACCATGAGCCCTCGGTATACAGCGTGACACAAACCTCACGGTCCCACGTGGGTATGGCCTTCACGACAGAAGACGCCGAATGGCTCCATATGCCCCACTCCGACCCCCTAGTGATACACGCTCAGTTGGGCTCAAAAATAGTGAAGCGAATACTAGTGGACACGGGTTCCTCCGTGGACATCATGTATTTTGGCGCTTTCGAGCAGCTAGGGATCTCCGCGACATCCTTGAGACCCTACGCTGGGAAGCTCACCTCCTTCTCGGGAAACGAGGTCGATGTCGCCGGTCTCATAGACCTGTGGATGACCCTCGGTACTGGATCGACAACGAGAACCGAGGTAATAGAGTTTATGGTGGTGCACCTGCCCTCGGCCTACAATGCAATCATCGGGAGAGTCTCCTTGATGAAATTCCAGGCGGTGATCTGCATCTACCACCTGAAAATGAAGTTCCCCACCAGCGTGGGCGTCGGAGAAGTAAAGGGCAACCAAGAAGAGGGCCGCGTCTGCTACATGACTTCGGCTAAGCAAAAATGCTTTGTGTTCATGGTGGAGACTTCGGGTGAAGCAGACCTCGAGGTCCGGGATTTCACAATACCCACTCCCAAGACAGAAAGAAGGGTGATTACCCCCTTCGAAAACAAATCAGAAAAGATCTACCTCGGGGGTTGCCTCACTGGGGATGCAACAGCGTCACTAGAGGCCCTGCTTGTTGGGTCCCGCGACGTGTTCGCCTGGACTGCAAAAGATCTTCGAGGTGTGCCTCGGACCCTGGCCCAACACTCCCTGAACATCGTCGTCGCCATTCGTCTTGTGGTGCAACGTCGAAGAAAAATGAACGAAGAAAGGGCGACCGCCGCAAATGAAGAGGTGGCCAAGCTGATGGCAGCAGATTTCATACGCGAAGTCCAGTATCCGAAATGGCTATCCAATGTCGTGTTGGTCAAAAAGGCCAGCGGCAAGTGGTGGATGTGTGTAGACTTCAAAGACCTCAACAAGGATGTGTGTAGACTTCAAAGATCTCGGTGAAAAGTTCCACCCCTCGCTTCCCGCTTGGGGTTGGAGAATCTCGTTTGGAAAAAAGTTCCACCCCTCGCTTCCCGCTTGGGGTTGGAGAATCTCGTTTGAAAGAAGATCCACCCCTCGCTTCCCGCTTGGGGTTGGAGAATCTCGTTTGGAAAAAAGTTCCACCCCTCGCTTCCCGCTTGGGGTTGGAGAATCTCGTTTGGAAAAAAAAGTTCCACCCCTCGCTTCCCGCTTGGGGTTGGAGAATCTCGTTTGAAAGAAGATCCACCCCTCGCTTCCCGCTTGGGGTTGGAGAATCTCGTTTGAATGAAATTCCACCCCTCGCTTCACGCTTGGGGTTGGAGAATCTCGGTGAAAAGTCCCACCCCTCGCTCCACGCTTGGGGTTGGAGAAACTCGTTTGGAAGAATTCCCACCCCTCGCTCCCCTCTTGGGGTTGGAGAGTCTCGTTGAAAAGTTCCACCCCTCGCTTCGCGCTTGTGGTTGGAGAATCTCGGTGAAAAGTTCCACCCCTCGCTTCCCGCTTGGGACACGAACGAGGTTCGCGGACGACTATTTCTAGGTTGGAACGAACTTCCAGAAAAAAGAGGTCCGAACAGAGGCTCACGACCTCGTCGCAGGACTACAACGCCCGGTGTGGTCCGTGCCCCAAAAAGATGTGACACTCGAACCATGGGGTTGGACGGATAAGGACTGACGTATGCAAGAAAGTCTAAATCAAACAAGCATAGGAAAAGAAAGTGACGAAGGGCACAAAATCAAAAGCAGGTGTTTTAATTACAAACCCCGTAGGGTCACCCAAACAAAAAAAAAGAAAAAGATGTTTTAATTACAAACCCCGTAGGGCCACCAGAAAAAAGTTATCATCATTTCTTCGAGGTTTCAACCTCGGGACCGGTAAGATCAATGGTTTTAGGGGTTTCGGCGGAGGCAGCCGAGGCTTCAGCAGGAGCAGGCTCAGCAGGAGCAGGGGCAGCGGAGGTAAGAGGCGCGGGCGCACCGGTCGCGGGCTGAGGTCCCGTGGAGGTTAACTCCGGGTTCCCTCCAATAAGCTCTACCTCGGGGGGCACAGTGCTAGACACAGTCCCGTCCTCGTTGAGGAAGAACTCGCATTCCCCCTCGGGATCCTTCGACCCCAGCTCCCCCATGGTTTCATTGTAGTTGGGGTTGAAGAAGACGATCTGGGGGTTGAGGTGCCCATACTTGGCCACCGCCTGTTTTACGCCCATGCGGACTGCCTGGTGGAACATTGTCCTCACACTCTCCACCAGCTCTGCCTTGTACTCCTCCGAGTCCACATACCTGGGACCCGTAGCCACGACCTCCTCGTTAAGCTCAACAATGCGCCCCTCGAGGCGCCTGATCTCCTCCTCGGCCCTCAGGAACTCCGCTTCCTTCGCCTTGACGAACTCATGTTCGGCGGAGAGTTTGCCTCGAAGCCCTTCAACCTCGCCCCGCAGAACCTCGGCCTCGCCCCTCGCCCTCTTCTCCCCTTCCCTCGCCGCCTACACCTCCTCCCTTGCCGCGGCCTCTGCGGCCTCGACCCGCTTCTTGGCCGCAGCCTCTGCGGCTTTGGAAGACTCCGCGACCTCGGCCAGCTCCTTGGCCTGTCGCTCGCACACCTCGCTGTGGGCCCGAAGCGCCGCCTCCATCTTGTCCGTCCTCGAATGAAGGAGGACGATGCGACTTCAGTTGTAATTATCAAAAAAGGTGTGCTGCAGGTTCACAGAAGGATGAGAAAAGAAACAAGAAAGAGACAAGAATTAAACACACACACAAAAAAAAGAAGAGGCTTACCATGGCCGAATACCGAGCGGTCTCGTCGTCGAGCGCCGCCTCAGTGAGGTTGTTGGCCCACGCGACCTCCTCCTTGTAATCTCCCCGGGCCCAATCCAACGGGGCCCCTCTGATGGGTCCAGGGCAGTGAAACCTGGCAGGATGGGGGCCCGTATCCCCGCGGCTTCGCCCCTCAAAGTTGAAAGCATGAATGAGTTCCAGATCCCGCGAGCTTCGTTGGTGGTCGCCCGACCGGGGTTTCTTCTTCTTCTCGGGGGAAGACCCCGCTTCCTTCCTCTTCCGCCCGGCCTTGTCGTCGGACGCCCGGGGTGGATGGGTGGTCCCCTTCGTGGTGGCCCCTTTTGACGGAACCACATCAGGCCTTTTTTCCCCTTGGGGCGGCCCCGTGACGTCCCACTGCGACGCCCTCGTGACGTTTCTCTTAGGCAGGGCTCCCCCTGCCGCGGCCGCTGGCGGGACAGGTCCCGGCTGCGTTGTACCTGTCCTCGCCTGCGAGCTCGGCTGCGAGCTCGGCTCGTTGATTGAAATCCCCTTGGGGACCCGGGGAGCAGGGGTCTTAGAAGTAGACGTCATAGGCTGTTTCCCCTTCGACGTCGTGGTAAGAGCGTGCAGAAAATCCACTGTCAAGAAAGGAGTAAAAAGAAAAAAGTAGGTTAGGACGAGGTCAGAAACGAATGTAACGAGGTGTATAACCCCGCAAACATACAAGGAAAAAGAAAACAATCAGGGAAATAGTGATAATAAAATACCCTCTCCACCCTCGCGAGGAGGGAAACTGAGGCTCAGCCCGGCCCGCTCCAGCCGGTCCTGAGAAAGGTAGCGCTCGTATGGCGCCTGGTACGCTGTGGCGTACTTGGCCTTGAGGGCCTGGAACTCGGCGACCTTGTACGGGCACACGCATCTCTCGTAGTTACCCGGTGCCACAGGGAAATTAAGATATCTCCCGCTGAGGTCTCGGACCAAAAACCATTTAGGTTTCTGTTGATAGGGTTTCTTGACAACAAATAAATTTATAATCAAGACCCCGCTGAGTATAGCAGAGTCAGGTTCGTCCGCAGGGAGAAAGTCAGTATCAAGTTTTGTTACTTCTCACGCAAGCAATCAACTAAAGGTAGGGTTTTTAACAAGGAAAGAGAGAATCTAAGGTAAAGGTGTCACCACAACAACAATTATGCATGCAAACGCTAATGAAACACATAGATCATGCTTTTATCACATAAAGGTGCTAACTTTCGTCAACTAAAGCAAGTAAATTAATCAACTTTCACTCTATCAATAAACTTACTATCTAATCTCTTCTACTTCAACTAGGATAGATCTGCTTTCGCTTCAAAACCCTAATTTGACTATTCTGATTCAAGGTTTCGCCTTCGCTTCAACAATGAATAAGAAATTCCCTTCAACTTTCGTCTCAAGGATTAAGAACAAGAGAATAGATTCATGCAATAAAAACAATCAAGACACGATCATAAACAAGCATGCACAACCATTGTTGGGTTCAACCCCAACCTTAGAGAGAGACTACTCACAATTCATAATAATTGAAAACATCTGAATTAAATTAAAAAGAAAGCTTACAACCGAATCCAAAACAAAACTTGTTCTCCAAGCTATCTTCTCTACTCGTCCTCTCGCCCCTCTCTCTTCTCTCCTCCTCCTCCTCTAACTTGCCCTCCAAGGCAATTCCTTCTGTCCAGAATTACAAAGGGTAGACAAGAGTATTTATAGAGAAACTATTCTATCTTAAATCTATCTATAAGGAAATAAATCTATCTTAAATCTAACTATAAGGAAATAATATCTTCTAATAAAATATATCCCTTCTATCTATCTAATAACATAAAGGAAACAAGATAGAAGCCCATAAATAGCACCGACTCGGATCTCTGCTGCTCTCGCTGCCTCGTTAACGACCTTGACAGGGTCGTTAACGACCCTTGAGTAAAACTTGCGTAGAAGATTCGTTACAACTCCGTTTGGCTCGATTCTTTTTCCTATGTTCTTGTAACAAATTTCTATATCTCTTTCCAAGCTCAAACTTGATCTTCAATAACTTTACTTGATCGCTTAATCTTCATCTTCTCTTCATTCTTGAGTGCTATCTTCACCGTCTTTACTCCTTTCTTCAGAATATGCTCCAAAAAGCCTCTAAAAACCTACAAAACACCACCAAAGCTTATGTAGACTCCATATCTCAAGAAAATACGAAAACCTACACAAATGACTCAAAACAAAACACAAAACTAAAGAAAAAGACTCAAAAGACACAAAAACACACCCTAAAAACATGACTAAAAAGGCGGACATCAAAATACCCCATACTTAGACTTGCTTGTCCTCAAGCAATCATTTAGACAAGAACCAAAACCATCAACACATATATCAAGTCAATGCCTTTATCAAAAAGCAACATCATAAGCACAAGTAGAAATAGATAGACAAGTGAATCTAATGTCATCACACATATATGAGTAACCTCAAGAAAAAGCAAACATAAATCCAACCTCACAAGGGATATGTGTTTCTCTCATCTCTCAAGTGTTTAGGCTTAGATTAACAACTCTCAACTCAATCCAATATGCAAAAATCAACATAGTCATTGTTACTTATATCACCAAACTCTCCACCAGAGATGTCAAAACATATAAAAATCATCAAGAGAACTCAGGCTCAATGAAAAACTTCATAGAAGCTTCCATTCGGCCGGGTTATAATGGGGCTTGGTAAAAGACAATAGGGAGTGGAAATATTTTGGCTATGTGTTGCTAATAATATCCGGGAATCAAAGACTCCTAAAAACTCACATCTCTAAAAACTCTCACAAAAGATTATACCAAACTCACTCTTCTTTATGCACACTCTTTTCAATCACCCATTTATCCCAACTTAATCTTGCTTAGAAACAACAAGGAAATTTGATTCATGCACATTTTCACTATTCAACTCTTTCTTTCTTTTTCTTCCTCCCTTTATGATTTTCATTTTTTTTTCTGCGGGAGGTCGGTACCGAACCTGCAGAGTCGGTAACGATGTAAATTCTGCTCATCATTTTTTTTTCTTTTTCTTTACTTCCACTTCTTTTGTAAGTGCATTCAGGGAACCAAACTCCTTTTACATGGTAAACTGCAAGACTTTACTTCACCTAACCCATATTACCCCACACTTGGACTAAACAACTCACTCAACAAAACTTATCACAATAACCAATACTAAGTCCTAATCCCCGGATAGGGTCAAGCTTTCATTGGCTAGGGAATAATTTTGTGGAGCTAAAAATAAAAGGCTTTAAGGCTCAACTTGGCTTCTAAAAGAGGATAATGATAAGGGTGGATATGGATTAATAGGGCTTATGAAAAATAAGTTCTCTATCATCTGACTTCACATGCAATGAACTAATATCTCATATAGGTCTCAAGTAATAGATAACCATGCAATGACAAGAGATAATATGCATACAGAGAGTAAATCACACAAGAAAAGAAGAGGGATTTTTTATGTTCTCCCTATAAGGCCAAAAATAACTCACAAGGTAAAAATTTTGTTGGATTTAAGTCACTTCTACCTAAGATCATATGTGCTCAATTATATCTCATGCTAAATATCCACATAAAAACAAATTTTCAACATGATTCAGGCAAAGCTCTCCAAACATGCTATGGAATTACATGATCAAGCAAGTAAAAGCATATCATAGGACGTCTAAGTGGAATATTATCAATCCTAAAAACAAAAGCACAAACCGACACAAAACTGAGTTTCCTTTTCCCATACCCCATACTTAAACCAAACAGTGTCCTCACTGTTTAAAATCATAAAAATAAAGAGAATAAGGAAAAGGGAACTCACAAAATAAAACTGAAGCTACTTGAAACCATTGATCACTTGAGGAGCATTGCGGAAATTTTATTCGGTTTTGTAGAGAAGGTCGGTATCGACCCTGTGGGGGTCGTTACCGAGCCTGTGTGCTTGTACACCGAATCTTCTTGATTTTCTTCTTCTTAGCACTTCTTCTTTTTTTTTTGTACCTGAGTCACTTTAGAAAAACTTCTATCCTACTATACTAATCTAACCTAAAAAAAGTCAAAAGAAAGCTAGCAAAAAGAACTAGGAAAGCAAAAACCAAAAAGCAAAAACAAAAAGCGGGTTGCCTCCCGTAAGCGCTACTTTTAACGTCGTTAGCCCGACGAATTTACCTTAGCTTACCTAGGGCGGCTGCCATCTAGTATCGAAGGGATCATAAGAAACCCCATACTTGGCCTGAAAAACATCATAGCTTCTTTCCAAAATATTCGGCCCTCTATCATCAATAAGTATGCTCGGTAATCCTACAACAGGGTTAGTATAATCCGAAAACCAAGGAGGTTTTGACTCCTTCATAGGACTAACAGTAGGATGTAATATAGAACTAGGATAAGAGAAAGGATCATGACCAGAATTGATTGGATAAGAACAAGAAAACTTACCAGGGTCATTCGGGAAGTGGCTCGTTACCGAGGTGGTGTGGGTCGTTAATGACCTTGCTGGATCTGGAAGTGGCTCGATATCGTTCTTGGATCCACCTCCCACCTCGTACTTCTTCAGGAATGGGTCGTTACCGACCCAGGGTGGGTCGGTAGGCTCCTCTTTAGGCATGTCTCCATCGAACTTGCTCGCTTCTGTACTCAGGGAGGGATCATTACCGAGCCATGGTGGGTCGGTAGGCTCCTCAGTACTACAACTAGCCACTTCGCTTATCGATGTGTTGAATTGAAACTCGACCTTCTCTTCTCCAATATCAAACGTGAGAAGTCCCTTCCTGACATCAACACGTGCTCCTGCGGTGGCTAAGAATGGTCTGCCTAAAATGATTGGCACCGCAGGGTCTTCAGGCATATCTAGCACAATGAAGTCGTTTGGAACAAAGAATTTTCCAACTCGGACAGGAACATCGTCAACGACTCCAGTTGCTTTTACAGAAGATCCATCCGCCATGTAGAGTTTCATCTTGACAGGCTCTAGTGGTCCCATGTTAGCTTTTAACCAGATGGAAAGAGGAAGCAAACTAGCACTGGCTCCCAAATCACATAAAGCTTTAAATTTGTGGTCGCCTATGCCAATCGTGATGGCAAATCTCCCTGGGTCTCCAAGCTTTTCTGGTAGAGCTATTGATCTGACTTCATCCTGCAGCTCTGTAATGGACCTTTTCCTGCTAAGAATATCTTTCAAAAATTTTGTGTAAGCCGGCATTTCGCTTAGGGCGTCAACGAATGGGATGGAAATATTAATGCCCTGAAGAATCTTCACGAAACGCTTGAACCTACTCTCAGTAGAGTCCATAGATTTCTTAGTTGGAAATGGAAGAGTTTTCACCATTCTCGGGACCAAGTTAGGCTCGAGAGGTGAGGGTACCGGGTCGACATTGGGGTCGTTCGGTGTCCTCGGCGGGTCGTTACCGACCCTGGTTGAGTCGTTAACTACTCTGGGATCGAGAGGAGGGCTCGGTTTAGAAAACTTACCTGGGGTGGGCTCGTCAGGAATCCTCGGAGCCTCGTCATCCTGGCTTGTATGTTCGGTACTAGCTCTCGCTGGCTCGTTAACGAGCTGGCTGGCGAGATCTTGTTCCTCCTTCTCTTCAGCTTGAATTCTCTCCGGTAGTGTCTTCCCGCTTCTAAGGTGTACCGCTGCTATTTGGCCTCTAGGGTTCTCTTCGGGACGACCCGGGAGTTGCCCTTGTGGTCTTGGGATCCGTGCAGCAAGGTCTCCTAGTTGGGAATCAACACTCCTCTTCCAAATATCGAACTCTCCCCATCTTTTATCCAATCCGTTGATGCTCTCTTTAATCTCCTGAACCCATGATGGTGTCTCCTGATGGTCCGGAGGTTGGTAAGGAGGAACCCTTTGTTCTTGTTGAGGAGGTTGGCTCCATTGGTCATATGCATAATTGCCCCAGGTGGGCTGATTGTAATTTCTCCGTGCATAAAAAGTATCACCTTGGTTCCTATATGGGCCCCACATGTAATTATCCTCTTCATATGCCTCAGCGGCTATGATTTCCCTTTCTCTCTGGATCTCCTCAATCTCTAAACAAAGTTCAGCGATCTGCTCAGCTAGTTCTTCATGTGTAGCCATGGCTTTGTTTTCTTGACGAGCTTCAGCTGGCATACACTGTAAGCAAAAACAAAAACAAAAAAAACGAAATCAAAAAGCAAAAACGGGGTCTCGGACAGGGTCGGTAACGAACCTGGGGGGGTCGTTAACGAGCCTGGAGTGATCCCGTAAAACAAAAACTAAAAAGGAAAGAAACAACTACCTGTCGACAAGGTCGTTACTGAGCCTGGGTAGGGTCGGTAACGACTCGACAGTGACCTAGAAACTAAACAAAAAAACACAGAAACTGGGTTGCCCAGCAGGGTCGGTACCGACCCTGGGGGGGTCGTTACCGACTCGGCGGAGTTCCGTAAAAAGAACAAAACTTGGCACTATTGAAATCTCCCCGGCAACGGCGCCGATTTGTTGATAGGGTTTCTTGACAACAAATAAATTTATAATCAAGACCCCGCTGAGTATAGCAGAGTCAGGTTCGTCCGCAGGGAGAAAGTCAGTATCAAGTTTTGTTACTTCTCACGCAAGCAATCAACTAAAGGTAGGGTTTTTAACAAGGAAAGAGAGAATCTAAGGTAAAGGTGTCACCACAACAACAATTATGCATGCAAACGCTAATGAAACACATAGATCATGCTTTTATCACATAAAGGTGCTAACTTTCGTTAACTAAAGCAAGTAAATTAATCAACTTTCACTCTATCAATAAACTTACTATCTAATCTCTTCTACTTCAACTAGGATAGATCTGCTTTCGCTTCAAAACCCTAATTTGACTATTCTGATTCAAGGTTTCGCCTTCGCTTCAACAATGAATAAGAAATTCCCTTCAACTTTCGTCTCAAGGATTAAGAACAAGAGAATAGATTCATGCAATAAAAACAATCAAGACGCGATCATAAACAAGCATGCACAACCATTGTTGGGTTCAACCCCAACCTTAGAGAGAGACTACTCACAATTCATAATAATTGAAAACATCTGAATTAAATTAAAAAGAAAGCTTACAACCGAATCCAAAACAAAACTTGTTCTCCAAGCTATCTTCTCTACTCGTCCTCTCGCCCCTCTCTCTTCTCTCCTCCTCCTCCTCTAACTTGCCCTCCAAGGCAATTCCTTCTGTCCAGAATAACAAAGGGTAGACAAGAGTATTTATAGAGAAACTATTCTATCTTAAATCTATCTATAAGGAAATAAATCTATCTTAAATCTAACTATAAGGAAATAATATCTTCTAATAAAATATATCCCTTCTATCTATCTAATAACACAAAAAAGGAAACAAGATAGAAGCCCATAAATAGCACCGACTCGGATCTCTGCTGCTCTCGCTGCCTCGTTAACGACCTTGACAGGGTCGTTAACGACCCTTGAGTAAAACTTGCGTAGAAGATTCGTTACAACTCCGTTTGTCTCGATTCTTTTTCCTATGTTCTTGTAACAAATTTCTCTATCTCTTTCCAAGCTCAAACTTGATCTTCAATAACTTTACTTGAGCGCTTAATCTTCATCTTCTCTTCATTCTTGAGTGCTATCTTCACCGTCTTTACTCCTTTCTTCAGAATATGCTCCAAAAAGCCTCTAAAAACCTACAAAACACCACCAAAGCTTATGTAGACTCCATATCTCAAGAAATACGAAAACCTACACAAATGACTCAAAACAAAACACAAAACTAAAGAAAAAGACTCAAAAGACACAAAAACACACCCTATAAACATGACTAAAAAGGCGGACATCAGTTTCCATGTCCCGACATTCGACTGGTTCGTAATAATTTTAACGTTCGGTGTGCTGAGGTTGACCAGGGAACAACGAGGTTCTCTCCTCGCCAAGACTAACGCCGACAAGTCACTGAGATTCGGCTCGTCCAGAAGCTCCCGGCTTCGAATTGTGTAAGCACATAACAACCGCCAGGCGTTCGGGAACAACTGAGCGGGGCAGACACCCATGGCCCACAAAAAATCAACGATGTGCTGGGCCAAGGGCATCCTAAAGCCCGCTTGGAGACTGACGAGGTTCACAACCGCACACCCCTCGTAGGACGCCAGGAGTCGCCCCTCCTCCTCTGGCAGTGCCAGCTCGACTCCCTCGGGCCAGGGAAAATCTTTAGCTATGTCCACGAGGTCGTCCAGCGTTAAATCGGTGGCCACCCCCTCGGACAGGAAGGCCTCGGGAGTGCTCGGACTCATAGGAATCCTTTCTTTGAGGACGACGGGAACACCGGACACAACGTCGGTAATATAGGCCTTGGGGAAGCTCGATGGCACATACGCGGCCGAAGCTGAAGCAATTGCCGCGTCCAACCTCGCCTCGACCTCGGCGGCGATCACATCAGGAGAAGAAGAGGAAGCCATTTCAACACCAAAATATATGCGCAGACGGGGGAAGTACGAATTGATCGAAACAGCGGCGTCGTTGGATGAGGGCTCGCTGAAGACCAACGAAGGGGAACTTGGGTTCTGAGAATCACTAGGCTCTACACTTCCTACGGACTCGGAGACCTCCTGATAGAAATTCTCTTGGAAATTAAAGACAAAAACGGGCGGTGGGCTCGCAGAGGCTCTCCTAGGCATGAAAAGACAACGTCCAGGCCGCGAAAAGCTAGCACCTGGAAAAGAAAAGGTCAGTAAGGCACTAAAGGCAAAGCAAACAAAGAGAAAAACACGAGATCATGACCCCGTGAATGAAGGAACTACGAGGTCAAGCCCGAGATCGAAGAACGAGATCATGACCCCGGGAAAGAAGGAAGGACGAGGTCGAACCCGAGATCAACGCACAAAGATCATAACCTCGAAAAGAAAAGAGCACGAGGTCATAACCTCGAAAAGGAAAAAGCACGAGATCATAACCTCGGGAGAAAATGGGCACGAGGTCGCAACCTCGGGAGACAAAACAACGCGAGGTCGTAGAGGAAAAGGCCACGTGGCATCCTATGGGCTACTCTGACAAGATAGGACGACAAAGAAGAATTTGAAGCGCCAAAAGAAAGGAAAGAGAAGAAAGGCCAACCAACGGTGGAAGCCAGCGGCGGAAGCCCAAACGTCCCGTCAATCAGACATCATGACGTTTGGGCTCCCGAGGGTTTTTGAAATTCGAGAAATAGTGGGCGGAGAAACGGAAGTTCAACCATCACCCCAAGCAAAAAAGAGAGAGAAAAGCGATAAACCCAAAAGCCCAGCGATACCTTCACGGCGGCAACCGCCCCCCACAACCGTCTCACCACCGCAACACCGCCCCCAGAGCGTAACGCAAGGAAAAAAAAGGGGAGAAAAGCAGAATGAAAAGAAAGGAGAGAAGACGAAAAACCAAGGAGAGACAAGGCCTCTACGGAACAAAAACCACCAACAACGCCGACGCGCAGCCAACAAAGAAACACCCAGAAATCACAAACACCCACCCAGATGCAAACGGAATGAAGAAAGAACAAAGAAAAATAACAAAGGCAAACACCAAAAACCACACAACTCTGCCACCACCGCTTCACCACCGTGACACCGGCGCGAAACAGCGGGCGACACACCGTCGCCCTTACGAAACGCGGGGCAAAAAATGAACAAAGGAAGAATCAAAGGCAAAAAATACCAAAAGACAGGAGGAAGAAGATCAAGAACTTACTTTTTTAAAGGTTGGCGAACGAGAGGCGGTGGCGCAACTAGCGAACGGCGAAAAGCTCGTCGGAAACCGTCTGGAGAAACCGCTCAGAAGAAACCGAAGAGATAAAGAGAGAGAAGGAGCGAAAATATTGGAGAGAGAAGATGAGGGGGAGGCGTGTGGGATACGCCCTTATATAGAGCAGATTTGAGCCTCCCCCCACTCCCGAAAGGCTTCTTGGGCCTGTGTCACCTGGACGGCCCACAAAGCAAAGTACGGCGAAAAGGCCCAAGGATCTTCATCCGCGCAGAACAGGGCCTCACACCTCGCAAAGCGACCTCCCAACCTCAAGAACTTCATAAACCTCTAAAAAACACCCCGCATCTCGCGAATCCAGGAAACTTATGCCCTGCGATCCTCGGGGCGAGGCCCCCAGGCCATGGGGTTGTGATGATGTCCAAAACAGTAAAAGCAAAAAGTGGGCCCACGAGGACCCCCATAGGCAAGTTAGGGACCCACGTCCATGCTCGGTTATTTAAAAACAAAACTCCCGACGGATGCGAGGTCTCTCAAACATCCCGGGACGAGGTCTCGACCTCGTCACCGACTCTACTAATGCGCCCGCCCGCTCGAACCAATCACCAACAACCTCACTCCCAAACCAATCACAAGTGACCTCACTCATGGACCAATCAAAAGCCCTTATTTCGAGTATCCCACATCGAACATTGGCCTAAACTCAGCCCCCCAATTCTCTATAAATAGAGAAGAACCTCGTAGGAAGAAGGGGTCGAAAAACCACTTGAACTCAAGAACTCTCTTGCTTGTTAAAGATCGACGTGATAGGAACATCGTTAGAGGACCTCGCTACAGATAAGAGAAACTCACAGAAAGACCCCAAAGTCCCGCAGGGATCTCGACCTCTCTTGCTTTGTGAGTTTCTGTAGTGATGTTTTAGGCGTGAGCGAGATCCCTGCGCGACTTTGGGGTCTCTCTGTGAGTTTCTCTTATCTGTAGCGAGGTCCTCTGACGATGTTCCTATCACGTCGATCTTTAACAAGCAAGAGAGTTCTTGAGTTGAAGTGGTTTTTCGACCCCTTCTTCCTACGAGGTTCTTCTCTATTTATAGAGAATTGGGGGGCTGAGTTTAGGCCAATGTTCGATGTGGGATACTCGAAATAAGGGCTTTTGATTGGTCCATGAGTGAGGTCACTTGTGATTGGTTTGGGAGTGAGGTTGCTGGTGATTGGTTCGAGCGGGCGGGCGCATTAGTAGAGTCGGTGACGAGGTCGAGACCTCGTCCCGGGATGTTTGAGAGACCTCGCATCCGTCGGGAGTTTTGTTTTTAAATAACCGAGCATGGACGTGGGTCCCTAACTTGCCTATGGGGGTCCTTCTGGGCCCACTTTTTGCTTTTACTGTTTTGGACATCATCAAAAGACATCTTTGTATTCTAAAGCAACTACCGAGGAAATTGTTAAGTCTTAGAATTTGCTAAAGCAACTACTAGCATATTCAAAGACATAACAATTTCACTAAATATACACAAGCGAGAAAAAGATGCTGAAACATGTTTTACACTTTCACGCACATTATTAATCACACTTGCAATCTCAGACAACCTAAATTGAACTAGAATATTCAGCACATGTGCACAACATCTCACATGAAAAAACATTCCATGATAAAAGGTGTGTAACCTCTTGCGGGTTGGGGTGCATGGGCTGCAGCCCATGGCTTGTGATTGAGCGCCACCAGTGAGATCGCCGACATGGAAGCTGGCCCACTGGTTAGAACGCCGACTCGTGGTAGGCCGGGAAGGTGGGTTCAGGTGGGCTTGATCACATCGATTTGAATACTTCAAATTATCTTTCAAATAATTCACAACAACATCATTATAGCTAGCATTATCAACTGTAACTGTCCATATCTTCTTTTCAATTACCCACACAATTAAACATTTTTGCAAAGCATCAGAAATAGCAAGCCCATTGTGTGGAGGAGGAACATCAACAAAGTTTAAGGTGCACTTTTGCAATATCAAATCAACATCAACAAAATGACAAGTAACAACCATATATTGAATATTCTCGTCTGAAGTCCACAAATCAGTAGTTATACTAACTCGATTAGCACCCTTTAACAATTCTAGTATCATTTTCTTTTGTAACTCATAAGTACTAAAGCAATCTTTCCTTAATGATGCTCAACTTATCTTAAACCACTCAGGACATGCAGTATTCATCAAGAGGTTAAACACCTTATATTCAGCAAAGTTGAAAGGCAGTTCATGAACAAGGATCACACGAGAAAATACCTCTTTGACTTTAGCAAAATCGTACAGAAAATTCTGAACAACACTAACACTTTATGACTTGGCAAGAGTAGTGGTGATTGAAAGCTGTTTCTGCCCTTTCATTACAATATTTCGCCTTACACATTTACAAAAATGTCTAAGAAAGAGTGTCGTTTTACCATACTGCATTGAGGTCATCAGTTGTTTGCAATGAATGCACTCGTATCACAAATTTCATGAATTAAATTATAATCAAATTGCCATTAGGTAGTTCCACCTCTTTGATATCTGCCCATGCTTTCGACGTTTTTTCCTTTTCTTCTTTTGAAAATGATGTTCCTCCTCTGATGGGTTTTCTAAAGGGTTTTCTTCAACTGAAGTTGTGACAAGGGCTTCATTTACAATTTCATTCTCTTCTAAAATTGGGTTAGATGATGAATTTGCAGTTGATCCAATAACATCATCCATTTATCTATAAAAGCAAAAAACAGATATTGAGATACATACAAACTGTAAAAGAGAAATTTCAAATTTATTAACAATATTTACTCTTTTCAGATATAGATATGCAGAATTATTGCATACACTGTGAACACAAGAATTTCTGACCTTGACTCCATCCAACGTAACCAGACATACAACAAAACATATGCATTTTTCTCTCTTTCTATACGAATCCACTATGTAATTCACAACTTTACCTTTATTTTATTGACTCTTGACACAATTTTATGTAGGTATACATATCAAGTCATTTGAAAAATGACCTTTGGGCAAGGTAAATTTTGATCTTGTAAAGTGATAACATTTGACTTCATTAGACTACACTAAGTGTTACCACTCAAATGCTACGAAGTTCAAATGCAAGGCTACTTTAGTTTCATTTTATACTTGGAAGAATAAACAACCTATTTTTAATCATGCCAAACGTGAACATAAGTCAAGTTGTATAAACTGGATATAAAGAGTTTTCTAATTATGCCAAGCGAATTAACAGAAGTTCAAATTTTCTTTTGGGATAACAATGCATATAAAGAGTTTTGACTTTTGATAGTGAATTGAACTCTTTTTTTTTCCTACATCTATGGACAGTTGTATAGACTACAAACAAATTAATTCAAGTCGGATGAGTTCATAGAGTTTGTGACATCCCCAAACAACCCATATTGCCAACTAAATTACATATAAAACATGCAATCAAGCACATAAATTCAACATAACCAGGAGAGGGTTGACGAGTAGGAGGAGGGAGTAGACGCTTTGACGAAAGATTTGAGCTCTGGAAGAGATTTGAGAGCATCAAGTACAACGAAATCTGGATGAGGATTTTGTAAAAATTATCAGAGCATCAATCGATGTTATACATTCAAAGTTTCACATGCAAAACATTCAAAGTGATACTAGAAGCTTCACATTCAAAGTTAGAAGGAAGAGATCTGAGAAGGGAGAGTTGGAGAGAAATCTGACCTTGGCTAGAATGGCCGCCAAACATCTAACATGCGGTGCCTCTTAATCTCTTATTAGTGTTCTCCTGTGCCTCTTATCAATCGGACACCAGAACTCTGACCTCTTATTAGTCGGACACCAGAACTCCAGAAGCAATTGAGAACTATGATGTCCATATTTTTAGTTTAGTTGTTTAGTGTCTTTCTAGGTTGTTTAGTCTTGTTTAGTTGTGTTTTTGTGTTAGTTTTGTGTCTTGTAGTCTAGTTTGCATATTTTGTGAAAAATATGGAAACTACTCTAGTTTGGTGTTCTTATGTAGGTTTTGGAGCAAATGTGGAAGCATTTTGGAGACATCAAGATAAAGGAGAGTGAGCGGAGCATGGCTAGGAAGGAAGAGGTGGAGGTACTTGAAGAAATCCCGAGAAATCCAAATGAAGAGTGAAGATTCACAAAGAAATAAGGCCAATCAAGGCTCGTTATCGACCTTAGAGGGGTCGGTACCGAGGCATCAAAAAGAAGAAAAGTTGAGCAGAAAGGTGTGGAGTGTACCGACCCTGACGGGGTCAATACCGAGGGTCCCCGTATTTGTAGACGTAGCCAACTTTAGTGTTTTAATGATTTTATTCCGTGATCTTTTCGTTTTAGAAAGTTCTATCTTTATGGAAACTTTTAGATAGCTTTTCTAGTATAAATACTCTTGTCTTTGGTAGTTTTGGGGAGGTTGGACACATTAAAGACGCTTGACATTTTCTAGGAAGATTAGAGAGAAAGTTTGTTACTTAGAGTTCAAGGAAAGAGATTGTTGAAGTTTTTCTTGCATGCTTTTTATCTATTCTTCTACTTGTTTGTGCTTATGCTTTGACGAAAGTCAACGTAGTTCGTTTTTGTGACTCAATTGAAAGAGAAAGTTATAAACTTGAATGTTGATAAAGTTTAATAACAAAAGTTACAAACTTTGGATCAAAATAAGTCGATAATTAAATTGATTTATGAAAGTTGATTGGTTTACTTGTTTAATCAATGAAAGTTGATGGCTTTATGTTGAAGGCATGATTTTTATGATTCATACTATCTAGATTGCATGATTTTTATGATTCATTCTCTTACTTGAAAGTTTGTTTTTGCCTTCTGTTTCACCTCGTTACCGATTCCCCTGAGATCGGTACCGAACCTGCATTCTTTTGGTTTACTCAAGCTTAGTTTGTTCTAGCATTACCTCGTTACCGACCCTGACAAAGTCGGTACCGAGTCCTCTTTGAGACATGATTGGTTGGTTGTCTTGCTTGTTTCTTGCTTTTGTTCTGTTTTCTTTTGCCTTTTTTGTTTGGTAATTAAACACAACCTCGCTTCCCATGGACGATCCTGTCTTCGGTATACTCAGCGGGGTCTTGACTATAAATATATTTGTTGGTCAATAAACCCTTTCAATAAATTGGCGTCGTTGCCAGGGAAGCGATAGCGCTATGTTAGTTACTTGTGGGTTTGGGAATAGCCCGACCCCGTTTTTTGTTTCTAATTAGCTTCCTTTTGTTTGTTTCCTTAGCTTAGTTCAATGAACAACCTGATTACTCTTTTGAGCCTGAACGTGTTCTTCATTGCAGGAGACGAGAAAACCATACAATGGCTGTAACACCTGAAGAGATGGCTCAACAGATGGAAGCTCCCCGCAAATAAATGAAAGCGTTGCAAGCTGATTGAAATCAAGAACGGGAGCAACGTACTCAATTACATGAGCAGTTGAATGCTATCCCTAGGAATGCCAAGCAATAGATGCACCCGGAAATGAGGGTGCCAGAAATAGCAATTGTGCTTCCTGAGATAGAGAAGGTCTTTGAGATCAAATCTCAATTTATATCCTTGATTAAGAGGGCTCAGTTTGAAGGGAAACTCACTGAGTGTCCAATGGAGCATATTAGAAATTTTGTTGATTTATGTGACACTAGTGCTACTGGTGGTGTTTCTTTAAAATATGTTCAATTGAAGGCTTTTAAGTGGTCCCTTGCAGGAAAGGCCCTAAGCTGGTTAGAGAGCCTACCTCCTAGGTCGGTTAGGACGTGGGGAGCTTTGCATGACTTATTCATGACAAAGTTCTTTCCTCCATCCAAATTATGGAGTTATAGAAACACATAATCTCTTACCACCAGCTGCCTAATGAGACCTTTGTGGAAACATGGGAGAGATTCATGGAGATGCTTAGGCAATGCCCCACCCATGGACAACAACAATACGTACTTCAAGAGATATTCTTTCAGGGAATAAATGCTGAAACGAAGAACAACATCAACTTTCACACCACTTGTGGTTTCATAGAGATGGATCCCGATGAGCATAGGCATTACTAGACAAGTTGACCAATTACGATGCCATTTATGGGACCCAGCAGGCGCCCCAACCTCAAAGGCGACTCTACAATCCAAATAAAGAATAAGTTGATCCAGACGTCAAAGCTCAATTCATGCAAGATGAGATCAATCGGTTGAAATAACAGGTAAGTTTTCTGAAAACCTCTCAACAATGTCTTGATTGCGGTTCTCAAGCCCATAGTACTTTTGCTTGCACTAACATTGAGCAAATTAGAGCCGCTGAGACTTATGTTGATGTGAATTACATGAGAGGTCAATACAGAAACCCACCTAGCAACTATGAAAGGAACAATAACTAGGGTTGAGCACGGTTCGATCAGAACCGATATTTTTGACTGAACCTAACCGAACTAAAACAAAAAACATTCAATTCGGTTATCGGTTCATAAAATTGTATAATTTCGGTTTCGGTTTCGGTTTCGGTTCGGTTTTGGTCGGTTCGGCTCGGTTAAACTGATCATATTTTAAAAAAATTTAAAAAATTCTATATTTCTATTCTAAAATCTACACCCTAGTGTAAGTGTTAGTCTCCTCACGCGACTCACGTACGCCTTTGTCTTGACTTGATTCTTAAATAGTTCAAGTGTTCAACTCTTCATTCATCTCTCAATCTTCAAAGTCCAACCCTCTTGATCTCCAATTGATTCGCATGTTGCAACTAGTAAGGCAACCAAGACTCGACGAGCTGTTATTCATTGAGTCTATCACCGACCCGGCCTCCCTACAAACACAAGTGAGGAGCGAGTGATGTGATTCTGTCACGGAATCGTGGTCGCCATTCACCAAGACGCCAACGCATGTCCGTTGTCTCCCTAGCCCAGTCGCCCGTCGGCTGGCGACGACTCAAAGTCTCCAAGTTTCGAGTCTTCCGACTGTTATTGGGAGGAAAGTCCACGAATCCCCTATTCTGGTTTACTTATGGTTTATTATGTTATCAGTTATCTTCTTCTGCAGCTCTGCTATCCCCTAAATTAGTGCTTATTACTGATTACTAGTACTTGTTGTTGCTATTACTTATCTGCTATTGTTATTGCTTACTTAGTTGGTTATTTATTTAACAAAATTGATGCTCCATGCTTCATTTTCTGTTCAATACTAAATCTGACTTCGTGTAATCTTTGGAATAATGGCAGGTTAGCCTTTATTGGGTTTTGTTGTTCTTTTGGCTTTCAATGGAATCAATGCACTATGCACAAGTGACAAGACTACAAATTCATCATTTTGTGGCTTTACTAGATTCAATATGTAATCTGTTGCATCCTTGTGTATTTGAATTCTAGTTTCTTAATTCATGTTCAGCTGCTTGGGCATCTACAAACCTTAGTAGTTAGTACCTTACATGTTTTCTTTTTGTTCAGACCTAGTAGTTTAATTAGTATTTTACTATAAGTGATGGTCGTGTTGTGTGTGATTGCGCCTTTGATTGTCAAAGGTTATTTATTCCTGTTTAGTGGTATTATTTAGTAATTGATCTTATCCATGTGCTAGCTAGAAAGAAAATGGGAACTCGGTTATTAGTCTGGTCCAGATAATGTGGCAATATGGCATCCTTACAGGAGTTATAGGATTAGTCCTTGTATTTGAGTATTTGACTTCTTTTTTTAGTTACAGGATTAGTGCTCGGTTTTTTAATTAGTGTTCAGTTTCAATTTGTGGCATCTTTACAAGAGTTACATGATTAGTGTTCGGTTTTAGACCTTTAGTAATTAGTATAGATGATGAATGATGTTGTTGGATAATTTTTTAATTTTTTTTACATTTATTTCCATTCAGTCATATTTTTAGTGTTCGGTTTTATTATTTTTCTAGATTTGGTTCAGTCGGTTCTTATAAAATTACAAAAAATTACATGATTCGATTTAGTCGGTTTAGGGTGAAACCGAAAAACCTAAACCGAATCAAACCGAACCGAAATATTTCAATTTGGTTTTCGGTTCTCAAAATATGAAAAATTGGTTTTCGGTTCAGTTTAGGTCAGTTCGGTTCGGTTTTGAACCGATGCTCAACTCTAACAATAACTATCCCACCTGGGGAGATTACAATCAAGGTCAAAACCACGCACCCCCACCACAAGAAACAAAGGCTGCCCCTTATCGAACCTCGGGCTATCAAGAGACGCCATCATGGGTGAATGGACTTCATGAAGGGATTAATGGAGTGAAAAACGAGATCAATGGAGTCTGGGCTGACTTAAATAATCAAATGCAGGGTGTACAAGGCCAATAGCGTCAACTTCAAGCTTGGCAACCTTGCTGCAAAAATTCCAAGACCTCCAGGGCAACTCCCAGGCCACCCCGAAGAGAACCCTAGAGGACAAATAGCAACCATAGACCTAAGGAGCGGAAAGAAATTGCCGGAACGTGCTGAGGCCGAAGAAAAGGAGCACGACAACGAGGACAATGCCCCAATTCAGTCCGATAACGACCATACAAGGGTCGATACCAAGCCTAAACAAGTCGGTACCAATCACACAAGGGTCGTTAACGAACCCACCTGTAATATTCGGGAATATTTCGATATTTTTTTATTCTATTTTTACGCTCCTTGAATTTCATGTTGGGATTACTTAGCTTATAAGTAATCTCGGATATATAAAAGTATTTGATTTTTAATTTTTAATTTAAAATTATTATATTTTGAAAAATTTTTAAGTTAAAAGTAATTATAAATAATTTCAGGGTAAAGTTTGTAGTAAAAGAGATTTGAGGGTGGAATCCGTAAATTTTTTAAACTTCTACCGACTTCATCTTAATTGCATATATATATATATATATATATATATATATATATAGAGAGAGAGAGAGAGAGAGAGAGAGAGAGGTGGGGGGAGGAGGGAATTAGCCCGGTGTTGGTTCGTTCGTCGGGTCGGATTTTGGAGTTTAGGCGTTATTTGGTAAGTTTTAATTAGTTAATAGTTTGTTTAGATTTTACTAATTTTTCCAAATCTGGCTTTACCATTGATTGGATTTAAATATCATTCGATTTATAGTTTTCAGAGGGTATTTTTGATATCGGATTTATAATCGGTAAAAGATTTCAGATTAATTTTAGGGTTTTGCTTTGTAATGATATTAGGGAGACCTATGATCCAGTTTTTCTGAAAGGTTTGAACTAGAAAAATGTTCTTTTATATATCTAGTATATTCATGTCAAGTTTTAAAGGATTTGAAATTATACAAAATAAGTTATAAAGCATCTTGGCTTTTCGTTGTTTTTGGGGCTAGAGTTTGTAAGATTTAAAAAGCTATTATTATTCATTTGGGTATATATATGCATATAGGAGCGTGGGTTTAGATCGTGATCAAAGACGTGGGGAAAAGATAGGCTATCTGTCTTAGACAGGGTTTCGCGTTGTTGGATAATTAGTGGTTTCTTGGCGTTGGGAATTCGTCTTCAAGGTAAGTCGTTTACGACTTGCTCAATTTCCATTCAATACTTGTTAGACTTCATGTTGTGCTTGTAGGATTGGTTTTGGGGAACCAGTATCTAAGTAATTATTCTATGAAAAAGGTTTACTTGTGTGTGATATGCGTGAAAAGGATTTCATTGGGCTTTCATCGAATGTGAAATTTTCGAATATTTTCTCGATTTTGGTACCGTTCTCGGCATGGCCATGTGCGTAGTCCTCTGGGTTGATGTGATGGCTACGTATGGTTATGTGTCAGAGAATCGTGCCCCTTCAAAAGAAGAGTTATCTGTGTTTTACGCAAGTGCTCCCGAGGGGGCTTGAGCCGGGGTTAGGAGGATGGAATTGTACATGGTGGGAGGTCGCGCCTCGGCACCTGGGGTGTAGGGTTAATAAGCGCCATGGAATGGAACGGTGAGAGAATGGTTGTATTGTTCTGCTTGGACTTGTATGTATGAATGTGTATGGAAGTTTGATATGTGATTTGTTTTTATGATCTATGGGAAGTGAAGTATGAATTTAGAATCGATATGTGTTGTATTCATGTGAACTGTGCTTGTGTGTGTGTTAGGTACTTGATTGGTATTTAAACGTCTTACTAGTACCGTATGGATTCTAGCTTGTATTAGAATGTTAGCTGACCCTTCGGGGACTTGTTTTTTTGTAGGCACAGGTAAAGACAAGGGACCCATGATGGAACCTCGACTGAATGATGGAACAGGTCGTTGAAGGTTGTGTCATTAGGATGGGTTCGGTTGGGAGAAATGGTGGTAAACGTTTTGTTATCTTTTGAATAATGTGTTGTTTTGATAAAGAAAGGGTAGTGGTATGTTAATGAAATGTTTCTAGGAAGTGTTGTAAATTATGTTGTTTTGGGTTTCATGCATGTTTTCTATACTTGGGTTTTATAAATATCGGTTGGATGATTTATTCATGTTTTCTCCTCGTGCCCGAGTTGCAAGATCCAAGTGAACCCGTTGTCAAACTAGCCTAGGTAGTACCTAGTAAGGTCTACTACTGAGTAGCGCCCCTACTTAAAGACGGGGTGTTACAAATTGGTATCAGATGCCATGGAACTGAACAACGAGTGTACTCGAGGTCCAACCTAAAACTAAAAGCTGCCGGTAATTTCAAATTATTTCATTGGGGTAGTCATATTGCATTTACAAGGTAGATGACACGCCTCGACTCTGTCGTCATCAGCCGAAGGACCTCATGTAGACTAGTAAGTTATTTTGTTAACTTCAGTTAAAGATAGTTTAAATAGTAAAACATCCGTTACAGATGGCTCCACAAACTAGAGCTGGAGCAGCTAAAGCAGGAAGGAAAGGTAGTGGTAGAGGACGTGGTAGGGGTCGTATTGGAAACAGAGAAGAGGCTCCTGCCGTGGGAGAGCCACACCCTCCTCAAGAGGAGGTTGTTTAGAATGTTGGACCTGCAGTGAATGACCATCAAAGGGGAAATGTTTCGGTTATTGGAAACGGGCTCCCTGCTAATGGAATCAACGATAGGACAAATGGGGAAGTACGTGGGCCAGCTCAGGTGCCACCAGTTCAGTTACCACCATAGACGACTGCTTTTATCCGAGCTACACTTGCCGAGCTATTATAAAATCTGGTTGGTACTGGATTTTTGCCTAATCATAATGCAACCAATTCTGGCTATCAAGGAGCTGAGGTTAGGGCACCAAGACCAGTTTTTGCACAACCGGTTTAGTCAGGGAGACCACCACGTATTCCAAGGCCAGTAGTGGCTGATGGCATGGCTGAGCAAGGAAGGGGATATCGTGAGCCTCTTCCTGATAAGTGGCTTGCGGAGTTCAGGAAGACTGGGGTACCGAACTTTACTAGGGCTCAAGAAGCTGATGTTGAGCAGTGGTTGAGGAAAGTGGCATCTGCTCTCGACTCTATCTAGGCACCGGAAGAAAGAAGGATGTCTCTAGTAAAGAGTTTGTTACAGGAGGATGCATTTGATTGGTGGGAGTTGAGTCGTGATCACCAGGTAAAAGTTACTTTTGAGGAATTTCAGGAGTGGATTCGAGATAACTATTGTCCTGAGGTCGTGAGAGCGGCTCGTGAGACTGCTTTTCGGGATGCAAGGCTTGAGAACATTACCGTAGGAGAGACTATCCAAAAGTTTCAAATAGGTTTGGCAGCGGTGCCCAATGCCGCTCCTACAGAGAATCTGCGGATTGCAATCTTTCTTAAGCGGTTGCAACCCCAACTGCATGCATACGTATCTGGACTTCGACTCAAGACTTTGAAGGAGGTTCAAGATTATACTTTAGCTTATTCTATGTCCACCTTGGGGCGGGAACAATTGAATGTACAAGTTAGTAGAAATAAGATGCAGAGGTTGTTTGCTCCATCAGATTCTAGGAGAGATAATCGTTCGGGTGTGTCTCAACAAAACCGATCTGGATTTCAGTCACAAGGTCGTCAAGACCAACCTCAACAAAGTCAGTTTACTGGAGGGTTGAGGGAGTGCTTCAACTGTGGAGATACTAATCATATGAGGAATCAGTGTTGGAAACCAGTCCGTAATTGTTTCATATGTGGGAAGCCAGGCCACTTACAAAAATATTGTAAGGTTGGAACACCCTCACAGGGATCTTCGCCGGGGTCGGTGAACCAAGGGATTCGTTGTCAGTTCTAACAGACTCAACATGCACCAAGCCAGAGTAGAGGTCGTGGTGCGGGAGCTAGCACTACCGGGGGCAACCAGCCTCGGGTATTCGAGATGAGAAGGCCTGATGCCTTGAATGCTCCGACTGCCACATGTACGATTTAGATTAAGTCTAAACCTATGCATATCTTGTTTGATACGGGTGCTACGCACTCTTTTGTGTCCTCTGCATGCGTTGATAGACTAGGGTTGACTTGCTCGGAGGGTACATCCTTTATGGTGGGACTGCCCGATGGTAGTAAGTTGAGAGGAAATAGAGAAATACTTCATTTCCCTTTCAGGATTGGGGGTAGGGATTGGTTTGCAGACTTTATTGTGATACAATTGTCGCCTAGTGATGATGTTATTTTGGGGATGGACTGGATGAGACGTTATAAAGCAGTATTAGATGCACATAAGGGTACAGTCACTGTGACTGCAAATGATGGGACAATACATGTATGTCAAGATCCAGAGCAGGAGGGTCCAGGATCAGTGATCAGTATGGTGAAAGCCGCTAAGTTGCTTAATGATGGGTGTGTGGGTTATTGGTGTTATGTTCTAGAAGGAGACAAGAAAGGACCGTGAATTCAAGATATACCAGTAGTCTGTGAGTTTGAAGACGTTTTTCCAGATGAACTTCCAGGGCTACCTCCTCAACGAGAGGTGGACTTTAATATTGAATTAGATCAAGGAACAAGACCAATCTCAAAAGCCCCGTACCATATGGCTCCAATGGAGATGCAAGAGCTGAAGGCTCAGTTGGAGGAGTTACTAGAGAAGGGATATATACGTCCAAGTGCATCACCATGGGGAGCTCCAGTGTTGTTTGTAAGAAAGAAAGATGGTTCCTCACGTTTATGTATTGATTACCGGGAGCTAAACCGAGTTACTATTAATAATAAGTACCCTTTGCCTCGTATTGATGACTTGTTAGACCAGTTGCAAGGGCTATTGTGTTCTTAAAGGTGGACCTCAGATCGGGCTATCATCAATTGAGGATTCGGGAAGGGGATATTCCCAAGACGGCTTTCTGAAAAAGATATGGGCACTACGAGTTTATAGTAATGTCGTTTGGATTGACTAATGCACCTGAGGTGTTCATGGAGTTAATGAACCGGGTGTTTATAGACTATTTGGATAAATTTGTGGTTGTCTTTATTGATGATATACTGATTGATTCTCAAAGCACTGAGAAGCATGCAAAGCACCTTAGATTTGTTTTGGAAGTGTTAAGACACCACCGACTATTTGCTAAACTATCCAAATGTGAGTTCTGGCTACCAGAAGTTACTTTCCTGGGTCATGTTGTATCCGCTAAGGGAGTCATGGTAGACCCCTTAAAGATTGAAGTTGTGAAGGCTTGGGAACCCTCGAAGAATGTAAAGGAGGTACGGAGTTTCTTAGGATTCGCAGGGTACTACAGGAGGTTTGTTGACGGGTTTTCACGAATAGCCCAACCACTTACCAACTTGCTGAAAAAGACCACTCGTATTGACTAGAATGATGCTTGTTAAAGGGGCTTCGATGAGTTGAAGAAGAATTTGACTTCAGCTCCAATACTTGCTTTTCCTCAAGGGAATGAAGGCTTTGTGATTATAGTGATGCCTAAAAGGTAGGCTTAGGTTGTGTATTGATGCAGAATGACAGGGTGATTGCATATGCTTCCAGACAGTTGAAACCAAACGTGTTGAATTATCCAACACATGATTTAGAGTTGGCAGCAGTGATTCATGCTCTAAAGATATGCCGTCATTACTTGTATGGAAATACATGTAAAGTGATGACAGACCATAAAAGCCTTAAGTACATTTTTACTCAGAGAGAATTGAACATGAGACAACGGAGATGGCTTGAATTACGTAAAGATTATGATTTAGAGATCTTGTACCATCCCGGAAAGGCGAATGTAGTTGTTGATGCTCTTAGTAGAAAAACGCCACAAGAGCATATGTTGTGTCACTTGACTGCCCAACCAGAGTTACAAAGAGAACTGATAAGGTATGAGATTGAAGTACAGATTCAGCGCTATCAAGGTAGACTAGGCCGTATAGATTGTCAGCCAACCTTAATTGAAGAAATACGACTTAAGCAGGAGACTTGTTTGATTATTCAAGAGTTGAGGCAGAAAGTGAGCCGTGGAGAGGCATCTGCTTTTGAAGAACATGTTGATGGTACTTTGAGATTGAATGGTCGATTATGTGTACCTCGAGATGAGGAGTTGAGACAAAAGATATTACAAGAGGCTCACGCTACTCCTTATTCAATCCACCCGCGAGCTAGTAAGATGTACAAGGACTTGAAGCAATATTACTAGTGGGATGGAATGAAGCCTGATATAGTGAAATTTGTAGCAAAGTGTCAGGTGTGCCAACAAGTAAAAATAGAGCACCAAAGACCAGGTGGAATGCTCGAACCACTTCCAGTTCTAGAATGGAAGTGGGAAGACATTTCCATGGATTTTGTTACCGGACTGCGGATTAGTAGAGGACATGATGCAATATGGGTTGTTGTGGACAGACTGACTAAGACTGCTCATTTTCTGCCCATTAGAAGGACTTGCCTAGTGAGTAAACTAGTAGAGGTGTTCATGAAACAAATAGTGAGATTACATGGAGTGCCCAAAACGATTGTTTCTGATCGTGATGAGCGGTTTACCTCCAATTTGTGGCAAAAAGTGCATAAAGCTTTAGGCACCAAGCTACATTTCACGATTGCTTACCACCCGCAGTCAGATGGCCAATCTGAGAGGACAATTCAAACATTAAAAGATATGTTGAGATCATGTGTGTTGGATTGGGGTGGAAACTGGTCTGATCACTTGGAATTAGTTGAGTTTGCATATAATAATAGTTGGCACTCTTCGATTCAGATGGCACCATATGAGGCTTTATATTGGAGGAGATGTAGGACACCTCTATGTTGGGATGATCCATTAGACGTTGTAGATGGAATGCCTCAAATGATTCAGGAAACAGTTGAAAAGGTGGCTTTGATTCGAGAACGTATGTTGACAACACAAGGTCATCAGAAATCTTATGCAGATAAGAGGCGACGACCATTGGAATTCGAGGTAGGAGCACATGTTTGGGTGAGAGTATCGCCGACTCGTGGGGTTAAAAGATTTGGAGTGAAAGGAAAGTTGAGTCCTTCGTACATTGGGCCATTTGAAATTCTCGAGAGGGTAGGCGAGGTAGCCTACAAGTTGGCACTACCACCAGCTTTAGAAGGAGTTCATTCTGTTTTTCATGTGTCACAATTGAGGCAGTATGTGCCTGATCCTAATCATAGGCTCAACTATGAAGAGTTGGAGATTGAACCAGATCATACTTTCCAAGAACAACCAATAGCAATCCTTGGTAGACGGTTGAAAAAGCTGCAAAATAAGGAGATATTGCTTGTGTTGATTCAGTGGTCTCGACGAGGAGTTGAGGAGGCAACTTGGGAGACTGAGAAAGTGAGAGCTATCCAGAGTTGTACCCGGTTTTAGTTGAGGCATTTGAGAATAAGAGTTAGCAATGATCAAGAGTTATATTTATGGGTAGTTGTAATTATTTGTGTGATTTGTTCGACTAGACCTTATGTGCTTGACTTGTTTGGTAGTTGCTGGCAGTGCGTTGATGGTATGAACTACATGATGTTTGATTTATATGGTTGTTGTTTGTGGTATACTAAAGGTATATGATGTGCGTGTTGTTTGATTCATGTCAAGGATTTTAAGTAAGTGTTGTGAGTTTATTTTAATATATGTCTGGAAGTTTCGGGACGAAATTTTCTTTAAGGGGGGTAGAATGTCAATATTTTTTTTTCTATTTTTACGCTCCTTGAATTTCATGGTTGGATCACTTAGCTTATAAGTAATCTCGGATATATAAAAGTATTTGATTTTTAATTTATAATTTAAAATAATTATATTTCGAAAAGTTATTAAGTTAAAAGTAATTATTAATAATTTCAGGGTAAAGTTTGTAGTAAAAGAGATTTGAGGGTGGAAACCATAAATTTTTTAAACTTCTGCCCACTTCATCTTAATTGCATATATATATATGTACATTCATGTACATTGTCATGAGAAAAGAAAAACAGAGAGGAAGGAAGAGAGAGAGAGAGAGAGAGAGAGAGAGAGAGAGAGAGGAAGGAATTAGCCCGGTGTTGGTTCGTTCGTCGGGTCGGATTTTGGAGTTCAGGCGTTATTTTGTAAGTTTTAATTAGTTAATAGTTTGTTTAGATTTTACTATTTTTTCCAGATCTGACTTTACAATTGATTGGATTTAAAAATCAGTCGATTTATAGTTCTCAGAGGGTATTTTTGACATCGGATTTATAATCGGTAAAAGATTTCAGAGTAATTTTAGGGTTTTGCTTTGTAATGATATTAGGGAGACCTTTGATCCAGTTTTTCAGAAAGGTTTGAACTAGAAAAATGTTCTTTTATACATCTAGTATATTGATGTCAAGTTTTAAGGGATTTGGAATTATACAAAATAAGTTATAAAGCATCTTGGCTTTTCTTTATTTTTGGGGTTAGAGTTTATAAGATTTAAAAAGCTATTATTATTCATTTGGGTATATATATGCATATAGGAGCGTGGGTTTTAGATCGTGATCAAAGACGTGGGGCAAAGATAGGCTATATGTCTTAGACGGGGTTTCGCATTGTTGGATAATTAGTGGTTTCTTGGCGTTGGGAATTCGTCTTCAAGGTAAGTCGTTTACGACTTGCTCAGTTTCCATTCAATACTTGTTAGACTTCATGTTGTGCTTGTAGGATTGGTTTTGGGGAACTAGTCCCTAAGTGATTGTTCTATGAAAAATGTTTACTTGTGTATGATATGCGTGAAAAGGATTTCATTGGGCTTTCATCGAATGTGAAATTTTTGAATATTTTCTCTATGTTGGTATTGTTCTCGGCATGGCCATGTGCGTAGTCCTCTGGGTTGAAGTGACGGCTACATATGGTTATGTGTCAGAGAATCGTGCCCCTTCAAAAGAGTTATCTGTGTTTTGGGCAAGTCCTCCCGAGGAGGCTTGACCCGGGGTTAGGAGGATGGAATTGTACAGGGTGGGAGGTCGCGCCTCGACACCTGGGGCGTAGGGTTAATAAGCGCCATGGAATGGAACGGTGAGAGAATGGTTGTATTGTTCTGCTTGGACTTGTATGTATGAATGTGTATGGAAATTTGATATGTGATTTGTTTTTATGATCTATGGGAAGTGAAGTATGAACTTAGAATTGATATGTGCTGTATTCATGTGAACTGTGCTTGTGTGTGTGTTAGGTACTTGATTGGTATTTAAACGTCTTACTAGTACCGTATGGATTCTAGCTTGTATTAGAATGGTAGCTGACCCTTCGGGGACTTGTTTTTTTTAGGTTCAGGTAAAGACAAGGGACCCATGATGGAACCTCGACTGAATGATGGAACCGGTCGTTGAAGGTTGTGTCATTAGGATGGGTTCGGTTGGGAGAAATGGTGGTATACTATTTGTTATCTTTTGAATAATGTGTTGTTTTGATATAGAAAAGGTAGTGGTATGTTAATGAAATGTTTCTAGGAAGTGTTGTAAATTATGTTGTTTTGGGTTTCATGCATGTTTTCTATACTTGGGTTTTATAAATATCGGTTGGATGTTTTATTCATGTTTTCTCGTCGTGCCCGAGTTGCAAGATCCAAGTGAACCCGTTGTCAAACTAGCCTAGGTAGTACCTAGTAAGGTCTACTACCGAGTAGCGCCCCTACTTAAAGACGGGGTGTTACACCACCGTACCAGGAAAGTCTTCTAAACTGAACCGCTCTAGTCAACAGGTCGTTACCGACCCTTCCCCAACATCGATCGACCCTCTTGTCCATTCGGTAACGCCACTTCTCGAGCCCGTTTTGGTTCCGAGACTGGAGAAGACTCTTCCATTCCCCACTAAAAAGTCTAAGGACTCTTCAGAAGGGAAATTTTGACATTTGTTAAAGTTTTTCAAGGCTTAAATATTTCCTTTTCATTCGCCGAGACCCTAAGCGAAATGCCGGCTTACACAAAATTGTAAGAAGAAATATTGAGCAAGAAGAGGTCTATATCCGATCTGACTGGCGAAGTCCAATCCTTGGAGCTTCCGGAAAAACTTGGTGACCCAGGTAAGTTTTCTATTACTATTGGTATTGGAGCTTACCAGTTTAAAGATTTGTGTGACTTAGGAGCCAGTGCAAGTCTATTACCACTTTCAATTTGGTCCAAAGCCTAGGACAACTAGAGCCTGTGAAAATGAGCTTATACATGGAGGACGGATCATCTGTCAAGCCTACAAGAGTCATAGATGATTTTCCAGTCCAAGTGGGTATTTTCTTTGTCCCAAATGATTTCATAGTAATGGAGATGCCCGAAGACTCGGTGGTGCCTATCATTTTGGGAAGGCCATTCTTAGCCACAGCTGAACCTATAATCGACGTTAGGAGGGGACTCCTAACTTTTGAGATTGGGGATGAGGTGGTGGAGTTCCGCTTTAACCCCACCATGAAAGAGACCATTGAAGTCGAGGTCAAGATGCTCTACACCCACACTGACTACATTGAATGTGGGGACCCGATCGAGAGGTTGATGGCTTTTAATGCATTCCAGGTTAGAAGGTTGGCGAAATTTGATCCTGCAACATCGATATTGATCCTACATGGCTCGTTATCAAGGCTCCTAGAGGGAAGAGAAGTACAGAGAAGTCCTGTAGCATCGATACCGACCACACCCATATCGGTACCGAGTCCTCTCTGAGACGTGACTGGTTGTTTGCCTTGATTGTTTCTTGCTTTTGTTCTATTTTCTTTTTCCTTTTTAGTTTGGTAATTAAAAACAACCTCTCTTCCCGTGGACGATCTTCACTTCACTATACTCAGCAGGGTCTTCACTATAAATATATTTGTTGGTCAATAACTTTTCAACAAATTGGCATCGTTGCCGGGAATCGAACTCGGGTCATATGCGTGACAGGTGGGAATACTTACCACTATACTACATATCAGTAACGAGGCTCCTGGAAGGCGATTACGAGTTGTTACCGATCCCCTAAGGGTCAATATCGACCCTTCTGACAGAAGATGAAGAGCTTCTAGCGTTTGATTACCTTGTGAAAGTCTTGAGGGTAGAACATGAAGAACCCATCCGTATCTCGGCAAAGCCTACTCCAATACTCAAGCCTCTTCCAGACTCCCTCAGGTATGAATTTGTTGGTCCTAACTCTACTTTCCATGTTATCGTCAATGCTCAATTAAAAGATGAAGAAGTAGAAAAGCTGATTTCTGTACTTAGGACACATAGAAAAGCCATTGGCTACTCTCTAGATGACATAACTGGCATTTCCCCCTCATTATGCATG
Source organism: Fallopia convolvulus (assembly GCA_964016875.1). Classification (NCBI taxonomy): domain Eukaryota; kingdom Viridiplantae; phylum Streptophyta; class Magnoliopsida; order Caryophyllales; family Polygonaceae; genus Fallopia; species Fallopia convolvulus. The sequence continues at coordinate 25,979,727 of OZ024730.1, forward strand.
CATAGAATCTAAATGGAGGATAAAACAAACCCACAATAGAGCATCAACATAGGCTGATTCCTAATATGAAAGATGTCGTGAAAAAGAAAATTTTAAAACTACTTGATGCCGGGATTATTTTTCCTATATCGGACAGCCAATGGGTTAGTCCGGTCCATGTTGTTCCTAAAAAAGGAGGAATGACTGTTATTGAAAATGAGAAAGGTGAACTGATCCCCACTAGGACTACAACTAGTTGGCGAATGTGTATTGATTATAGGAAGCTAAATAGTGCTACAAGAAAAGATCATTTTTCACTTCCTTTCATTGATTAGGTTCTAGAACGCTTAGCCCAGCATGATTATTTTTGTTATTTAGATGTCTATAGCGGTTTTTGGCAGATTCCCATTCATCATGATGATCAGGAGAAAACAACCTTTACTTGTCCCTATGGGACTTTTGCATACAGAAGAATGCTATTTGGGCTTTACAATGCCCCTGCAACTTTTCGAAGATGCATGATGGCTATCTTCTTTGATATGATAGAGGACATAGTTGAGGTTTTTATGGTTGATTTTTCTGTTTATGGTTCTTCATTGGATTCTTGTCTAGTTAATCTAACCCGTGTACTTAAAAGATGTGAAGAAACCAACCTTGTTCTAAACTGGGAAAATGCCATTTCATGGTCCAAGAAGGGATAGTGCTAGGACATCTCGTCTCTAAGAGAGGGATAGAGGTAGATAAGGCCAAGATTGAGCTTATTGAAAAACTACCTCCCCCATCTTTTGTAAAAGACGTTAGGAATTTTTTAGGACATGTTGGCTTCTATAGACATTTCATTCAAGATTTTCTAAGATAGCTAAACCATTGACTAACCTACTAATGAAAGATGTAGTGTTTGAGCTATCTATAGAATGTCTTGAGGCTTTTCACAGGTTAAGAGAAGCCCTTGTCTCTGCTCTTATTATTTAGTCCCCAGATTGGACACTTCCCTTTGAAATAATGTGTGATGCCAGCGACTATGTTGTTGATGTAGTATTAGGACAGCAAAAGGATAAGAAGCTCCACGCCATTTATTATGCAAGCAAGACGCTTGATGAGGCGCACAGTAAGTATACCACGACGGAAAATGAATTCCTTGCCATGGTATTTGCATTTGAAAATTTTCTTTCCTATCTTGTTGGATCTAAAGTGATTGTTAATACTAACAATGAAGTCGTTGGATATTTAATGGCTAAGAAGGATGTCAAACCTAGGCTACTTCGTTGGATGCTCTTGTTATAGGAATTTGACCATGAAATCAGAGACAAGAAAGGAGCTGAAAACTTGGTGGTTGATTACCTATCTAGGTTGCAAGTAGAACACATCACGGAGTCCAACAATGTTGTACCAATCAATGACTCCACACCGGACGAGCACCTCATGCCAAACGAGGTCGAAAACTGCAGAAGGCTCGTTATCGACCCCACATGGGTCGGTATCGACCCGTCACAAAGGCTGGAGGACGTTGGAGACACCGGTACCGAAGTAGAGAGGCCCGATAACGAGGCAGGAGAGCTCATTACCGAGGCAAAGGAGATCATTACCGAGGAGATTATTGAAGTAACAAGGCCGATAACGACCCATCATAGCCTGGTAACGACCCATTCAGGTAAGTTTTCTCAAACTGGTTCAATTTCTTTCGATCCAGATCTTCCCTTATCTCTTTCTTCTACTTCTCTTCACTCCATTCACGTTATTGATCGCCTCTCGGATTGCGAGGGTCTAGAGATACAATTTATAACCCGACCCCATTGTAGTACGTGGTGGGTGTCGAACACTCGGGAAGTCTACTCGATCGATGTGCCTAGATACTAGGAAGCTAGAAAGGAGAGCATAAAACAAAGGAAAATAAAGAAAACAGTCGGGACCGACACTGAGGTCACGTCGGGCCCGAGGTTGGAGACAAGAGGAAGTCGGGACCGACACTGGGTAAGTCGGGCCCGAGGTAGCTGGGGATGTCGAACTTCAAAGGTTAAAAGTAGATCTTGGGCTTTTGGGTTCCTTCCCTAGTAGATTTAGGCTTTTCCACCCCAATTCAAGCAAAGAGTGATGATCGGACTAGGATCGAGTGCTTTCGCCCTCGTTCCAACCACTTCTACACCTCGATCATTGGGGAAATCCCCTTCGAAGCAAGGTCTTGAGATTGACACATGTTCACTTTCGCTACTTTGCCAATCTCAAGCCTTGATTCCCAACTTTCGCAAGGAATTGTAGCTCTATGTAGAGTGGGTTCCTTAGATCAAACACTCAAGGCTATGGAATTGGGGTTTCTAGCCTAAACCTAGCTAGGGTTTTCCCCCATAACCCAAGATCAAGGAGATCTACTCCATGTGACAAGCAAAGAAAGCAATCAAATCAAAAGGGAAAGCAATCATCATAATCAATCTCAAAACAAAGCAAAGTTTCATTCAAATCCAAAGCAATCCACAAATTCCAATCAAGGGTTTTCAAATCCACAAGAACAAAGAAAATCAAAGCAAATCTACCAACAAAACCTATCAAGACTTCCTCCCTTGGCCGATTCTCTCTCTCTTCCTTCTCCTCTCCTTCCTCCTTGCTCTCCAAGAATCCTCTTGGCTCCCTTGGAACCCCCTTTTTGTGTGTGTGTGAGGGACCCCCTTCTTAGAAGACAAGAGGGCCTTTTATAGATTAGATGAGGGGCAAAAGTGGAAGTCCACAAATTTGTGCCTTGGAGCCCAAGTAGTTCGGTGACCGACTCGGACCGACACGGAGGACCTCGGGCCCGAGTTACTGTGCAACTCGGTCCGAGGTTGGAGACTTCAAAGTCGAGCCCGATGTGGTTGCAACTCGGTCCTGACCTCGTTCCACCTTCTTCTTAGTTGGCTTCTCTTGTTCTTCTTCATGGCTTGCTTCTCTCCTTCCTGCTTTAGCTCGGCCTTTGCTCCATGTCCCGACCCTCCTTCAAATCGATCCTTGATTCATGCCAAATTACCTACAAAACACAAAACATGTGCGTAGTCTCCGAATCTCATAGAAATACGGGAACTAGGCTAAAAAGGAACAAAACGCACTAGAAAAGGGGAAAAAGAAACATATTTACAAAGGAAATCACATATGAAAACACCACCAAATAGAGAGACATCAAAATACCCCATACTTAAACTTGCTTGTCCTCAATCAATAACAATGTGAGCAAGACCGAAACATAATCTTCAAGTAAAGCCTCGTATGAAAACACATTTTAAGCACAAGTGATCGATATTCAAGCAAGATTACATCATCACACGTGATTAAGTGTTCCAAGGAATAAAGTCAATGCAACTAAGCCTCACTTTAGGGATATGTGAATGTGTATCACTCATCATGTGTTTTGGGTTTAGCAATGAACACTCAAGCTCAAAAATCATGCAAGTAAGGACTTTACTATTGAAGCTAATATCACCAATTCCTCCACCTAGAGATGCCTAATGCAAAGTACACAAAGAATTTCGAACTTGGCTCAATGGAGGTCCTCAAAGAGGTTCCATTCGGCCGGGTTGTAATGGGGCTTTTGGTATTTCTCAAGGTGGGAATTATTTGGTCTTGTGGTGCTTACAATGGGGATTGAACAACCTAAACTCTCACCAACTTCACCAAATTCCACAATTACTTTCACACTCACCCAAAAGACTTAACATTTTCCTTTGAACCCAAAATTTCACTTAACATTCCACTTCATCTTTGCTCTTATGATTTTTGTTGGATTTTCAACACTTTCTACATTTGGACCGACTTTCATATGACATCGGGCCCGATGTTGCTTGTAACTCGGTCGGACCATTTTCTTCACTTAAACTCTTTGCTTTATTCCACTTTATATTTCCAACATTTTCTTTCTTCCTTTTCTTTCTTTTTTTCATTTTTGTACCCACAGGATTCATAACACCATTCTTTTGCCCTTAAACCCAAGAGAATCTCAACTCTTCAAATACAATCCCAACCTTTCTTCTAAAGTCCAATCCCATAAGGGTCAAGTCATATAAGGCTAGGAATATTATTTTTGAGGAGTTTCAAACAAAGGCTTAGGCTAGAACGGGGCTACAAACAAAGGATTATCTTCATGGTAGGATATGGAACCAATATGTGACTAGAAGAATAAAGTTCAAAATCAATGTGACCATGCTAGGACAATTCTCATGACGGTCTTGGAAAATAGATAAACACCACAATAGCAAGTTTTACTAAGCTTGAATGAGCTAATCACACAAGAAACATGAGGGATATGCAAATATGAAAAAGCATCCCTAAAATGGCCAAAAATCAATCTCACAAGGGTCACTCATACTTAGTTGCATAAGAACTCATCCTAGAAGTCACATGTTCAATAAAACAAGCAAGATATCATGATCACATCAAAAGCAACATCATTTTTAGAGGCTAAACTATCCAAAAATATGCAAAGGAATTTACATGCTCACATCATCATTAGTTTTTATTTTGGCAATCTAAGATGGGAATTTCTAGTCCAAAACCTACAAAACTCAAAATCTTTTTGTTGTTTTTAACACAATTTTTCAATTTTTTTTTTTTTGGATTTTTGCAAAAATTTCTCTAAAACCAAAAACTCATCCATTCTAGACCAAATTAATCATCCATGTCATTCCACAAACCACAAACCAATAAGCAAACATCCCAAATACAAACGAGAAACACAAACTAAATATCCTCAAAATAACAAACAAACATAAACAAGTGAAATCATGAACACACCTACCCCCACCCCATACTTAAAATTTTGATGTCCCCATCAAACAAGGAAATCAAAACTTAAAAGCAAGAGGAGAAGAGTATGAAGAGCTCACAATTTCTTATTCTTCAATGGCATGTATAGGATCAATCGGCGAGGACGAGAGCCCATGAGGCTCTAACTTCTTCGTTTGGACCGTCCTTGTCATAGAACTTCTTCACTCGATGACCATTCACTTTGAAAATATGTCCTTGTTCATCAACCAAGTCCACCGCACCATGAGCATAGATACGGTGGACCACAAATGGTCCGCTCCACCTAGTCCTTAACTTCCCGGGGAAAAGTTTAAGCCTTGAATTGAAAAGGAGAACCTTGTCACCGGTTTGATAGGTCTTTGGAATTAACTTCCTATCATGCAACTTCTTGGTCTTCTCCTTGTATAGCTTGGAGTTCTCATAGGCCTTCAACCTTAATTCCCCCAACTCATGAAGTTCTAGAAATCTTTTCTCACCGGCCAAGTTGATATCCCAATTCATCTCTTTGAGTGCCCATTTCGCCTTGTGCTCAAGCTCTACCGGAAGATGACATGCCTTGCCATAAACTAGATTGAAGGGTGTAGTTCCCAAAGGTGTCTTGAAGGCGAATCTATAAGCCCAAAGTGCATCATCGAGCTTAGAGGCCCAATTTTCCTTGATCGAGATACGGTCTTCTCCAAGATAGCCTTGATTTGACGGTTTGACACCTCGACTTACCCGCTTGTTTGAGGATGATAAGGAGTAGCCACTCGATGAGACACCCCATACTTAATCAACACATTTTCGAAGCACCTCTCAATGAAATGAGGTCCGCCATCACTTATGAGAACCCTAGGCACACCAAACCTTGCAAAAATGTTGCTTTTCAAAAACTTCATCACCACCTTAGCATCATTGGTTCTTGTTGGTATGGCCTCCACCCATTTTGAGACATAGTCTACGGCTACCAAGATGTACTTGTAAGGCCCTGATGTGGGAAATGGTCCCATGAAGTCAATACCCCATACATCAAATAACTCAACTTCTAGAATACCAGTTTGAGGAGTCTCATTCCTCCTTGATAGGTTCCGCTCTCTTTGGCACTCCTCACACTTCTTCACATAATCATGCACATCCTTGAACATGGTTGGCCAATAATAACCACATTGAAGAATTTTTGAGGTGGTTTTGGAACTCTTGGCGTGACCCCCCGTAGGCAAGGAGTGGCAATGGTGAATTATGCTCTCAACCTCTTCACTTGACACACACCGTCTATAGATTTGATCACGCCCTTCCTTGTAGAGATATGGATCATCCCAAAAGTATTGTCTAGCATCATGTAAGAATTTCTTCCTAGCTTGATAAGACAAATTTGGTGGGATCACTACCCCTACGGCAAAGTTAGCAAAATCCGCAAACCAAGGGGAGACCCCTCGTCTTACGGCACTAATAGAAAAAAGGCCAGTGGGAGAGAAAGAATCAATCAATTGAGAACGAGAAGGAATGGAAATCGAGCTAGGACACTTACTTTCTTCCACGGACCGACATTGAAGTGTACCGAGCCCGACATGGTTGGACGTCGGTCCAGCTTTGCAGACACACATGTGACTCGGGCCCGATGTTGAAGTCCTCGGTCCCGACTCACTTGTACTTGCCTTGCCTTCGGTCCGATGTTCTGAACCTCGGGTCCGACTTACTCGGTTCGTCGATCCACCTTTCCTTTCCTCCTTTTCGCTCATGAGAACTTCATCTGCTCTTGAATCATCTATAGTCATACCATCCTCCATCTCCAACATGTACTCGATGGGCAAACGGGATAGATGATCCGCTACCACATTTTACGCACCGGTTTTGTCCTTGATCTCATGGTCAAACTCTTGGAGAAGGAGAATCCACCTTAGAAGCCTCGGCTTTGCATCTTTCTTCTTCATGAGGTATTTGATTGCCGCATGGTCTGTGAAGACTACCACCTTTGATCCCACAAGATATGAACGGAATTTCTCAAATGCAAACACTATCGCAAAAAACTCTTTCTCCGTTGTTGTGTAATTGCACTGAGTTTCATCCAAAGTTTTGCTTGCGTAGTAGATGGCATGCAACTTTCCATCCTTCCTTTGCCCAAGGACGGCCCCTACGGCGAAATCACTAGCATCACACATCACCTCGAATGGAAGATTCCAATCGGGTGCCGCCATTATTGGAGCCGAGATCAAGGCATCTCTCAACCTACAAAAAGAACTCATGCAATCCTCGGAAAATACAAAGGGCACATCCTTCATCAAGAGGTTAGACAATGGTTTTGCAATTTTAGAAAAATCCTTGATGAACCGTCTATAAAATCCTGCATGACCTAAGAAACTCCTAACATCACGAACACAAGAGGGGGGAGGTAGTTTTTCAATTATTTCAACTTTAGCTCTATCTACCTCTATCCCCCTACTAGAAACTAGGTGTCCTAGTACTATGCCCTCCTTCACCATAAAGTGGCATTTTTCCCAATTAAGCACCAAGCTAGTCTCCTCACATCTAGTCAAAACCTTGTCTAAGTTAGCTAAGCAAACATCAAATGAGGAACCGTAGACGGAGAAATCATCCATAAACACTTCTACTATATCCTCAACCATATCGGAGAAGATGGACATCATGCATCTTTGAAATGTTGCCGGCGCATTACATAAACCAAAAGGCATGCGTCTATAGGCAAAAGTCCCATAAGGACATGTGAATGTCGTCTTCTCTTGATCATCGGGATGAATAGGGATTTGCCAAAACCCGCTATACCCGTCAAGGTAGCAAAAATATTCATGTTGTGCTAATCTCTCTAGGACTTGGTCTATGAAAGGAAGAGGAAAATGGTCTTTGCGAGTGCCGATATTAAGCTTACGGTAATCAATACACATACGCCATTTTGTTGTGGTTCTTATAGGTATCATTTCTCCCTTTTCATTTTGCACAACGGTGAGACCTCCTTTCTTAGGAACTACATGCACGGGACTCACATACTTGCTATCGGAAATTGGGAAGATAATTCCCGCATCCAACATCCTAAGTATTTCACTCTTTACCACTTCTTTCATGTTAGGATTTAATCTTCTTTGGGGTTCAATAGTGGGTTTATGGTTATCCTCCATAAAAATCCTATGCATGCAAATTGAGGGAGAGATTCCCTTTAGTTCCTCTAGTGAATACCCTAAAGCTCCTCTATGTTTTCTTAGAACCTCCAACAACTTAGACTCCTCCTCATCATTCAAGTTGGCATTTATGATTACGGGTAAAGAAGAGTTGGGACCAAGAAATGCGTACCTCAAATCTTTTGGAAGCTCCTTGAGTTCTTGAGATGGTTCCGGTGGTGCTTGAACTTCTTCTTTCTCGGCCTTGAACACCTCCAAATAAGACATCCTTTCCTCCAATTGTTCATGCTCAATCATATTGAGGGCTAGACCTTGGCGCTTTATCTCAATTTCTCTAGGTGGTGGGATGGCTTTCAACCAAAGCTCCCTTGGCCTTGACTTCTTAGAAACGGCTTCCCATTGCAATCCAAGAGGAACTTGGATCATCTTAGCTTCCTTATGTACGGTCCCTTTTGAAGTTGGCCTAAAGAAAAACTCAATTTCTCTTCCTCCAATGTCAAGAGACAAGTGGCCCTTCTTTACATCAATGATTGCCCCAACTGTAGCAAGGAAAGGTCTCCCTAGTATGATCGGTTCACCCGACACTTCTATCATGTCCACTACAACAAAGTCGATTGGGACATAGTGGCCTTCAATGAAAACGGGATAATCCTCGACGATACCAATTGGTTCGATGGACGACCCATCCGCTATCGTTAACCTCATGTTGACCGGAGCTATGAGACCCATAGATGTGGATTTCCATATGGTGTAAGGAATGATGCTCGTGCTTGCTCCAAGATCACACAAGGCTTGGAAATTTTGAGACCCCACACCAATGGTTATAGAAAAGCGACCGGGATCTCCTAGATTTTGTGGTAACTCCAAGGTCTTGACTTCATCTTGCATTTCCACTATGGACCTCTTCTTGCTCAAAATCTCCTTTAAAAACTTGGCATAAGATGGCATCTCACTCAATGCGTCGGTGAACGGGATAGAGATGTTCAAGCCTTGCAAGAGTTTGAGAAACCTCTTGAACTTGTTCTCAATAACATCTTTTGGCTTCTTCGAGGGATATGGAAGAATTGTTGCACCTTGAATCTTGCTTGGATCAACTTCTTTGGACTTCCCTACTTCACTTGCAACATTTCCTGGTTGGACCGACTTGGGCACCATATCGGACCCGATGTTGTGAATCTCGGTCCGAGGCAGAAGAGTTGGATCGAGGTCTGTGTACGTCGGTCCCGAGTTGCTCTCGACCTCGGTCCGTGGTGAAGGAGTCCATCTTCTTGCTGGGTCGACTTCGGGGAACGTCGGACCCGACTTGCTGGGTAAGTTGGTCCGACTCTCTTCATTCATCTTAGGCATGTGTGGCTCGGGTAGGTTTCGGCCACTTCTCAATCCAATTGCCCGGACTTCATTTTGATTGTTTTGAGCTCGAGGGTTCTCCTCGGGTCGGCCCGGAAGTCTCACATTCTCTCTCGGGGTTTGAGTCGCAATTTGAGCAAATTGATTGTCGACTTGCCTCCTCCATGCACCAAACTCATTGAATTGGGTCCTCATCTTCTTGAACCCATCTCTCATCTCTTGAGCAAATGATTGTAACTCATTGAATCCCGGTGGTCTATATGGTGGTGGTGGCGCCCTTGGCTCGTTTTGGTTGAAGTTGTGGTTGTAGCCTTGAGCTTGACCGTTGTTCCACCGGCCATTGCCACCATTGTTGAAATTGCCTCTTCCACTGAAATTTCCTCGAACATAGTTTGCCTCCTCAATTCGCTCGGCCAAGCGCACTTGGCTCTCATTCGGACAAACTTGTAGTAGTGGACTTGCCTCTTAAGCTTGCTCACTTCACCTTCAAGGAATTGGAGCTTCACATCCCTATCAATGTCTTCTCCCTTTGGGTCATATAACTTCCTTGCACCTTCGCCTTGAACTTTCACCTCCTTGCTAGCTTGACTCACCCCATACATGGCCTCATAATCGGATAGCTTGTCAAGTAGCTCCCAAGCTTGATCCGGTGTCAAGTCTATGAACCCACAATCGGTGTGGAGATTGAGCTTGTCCTTCGTTACCGGATTGATGCCTTGGAAAAAGATGTCTTGAAGCACATATGGTTGTTGGCGATGAGTAGGACATTGGCGCAACATCTCCTTGAAACGGTCCCATGCTTCGAAGAGAGGCTCATTCGGACCTTGTTGAAAACTTGCAATCTTCCTTCTTAACTCGGTTGTCTTTGAGGGCGGGAAGAACTTCATCAAGAAGGCATCATAGAGTGTCTTCCAAGTTGTGATTGACCTAGGAGCTTGGCTCTCGAGCCAATGTGTGGCCTTGCCCCCAAGTGACCATTTGAACGCCTTTAGAAGCACATACTCCAATGTCTCCTCGTCGGTGGAGATCGTCTCACACATATCCACAAATCGTTTAACATGCTCTATGGGACACTCATGTGGACGACCCTCGAATTGATCACGCTTGATGAGGGAGATGAATTGCGTCTTGATCTCAAAATTCTTGACAACCTCGGGAAGCACAATAGTCGGCTCGGGTACCCTCAACTCCGGATGCATGTATTGGCGTGCATTCCGGGGTAGAGCGTTGAGTTGAGCCTCGGCTCTCATCCGTTGCTCCCGTTCTCTTCTTGCCACCTCCTCTTGATTGTCCCTCTCAAGTTGCAATCTAGCCATTTCGGCCCTAAGTTGAGCCAACTCCTCATCAACAAGGAGAGCTTGATTCGCCATCCTTTTCCTTCTTCGGGCTTCCTTGAGAATACTTTCCAGATCACTCACAAACTCAAGCTCAAGTGTTCCTCGAGAGGAACGAGCTAGCATACACCTATGAAACAAAAACACAAACCAAAACAAATCAAAAATAAACAAAGGGTTTGGGCTATTCCCTCACCCAAATCACTACCAAAACACAAGAAACTCACCAAATTGGCACTCAATGCACTTAGACTTCCCCGGCAACGGCGCCAATCTTTTGATCGCCTCTCGGATTGCGAGGGTCTAGAGATACAATTTATAACCCGACCCCGTTGTAGTACGTGGTGGGTGTCGAACACTCGGGAATTCTACTCGATCGATGTGCTTAGATACTAGGAAGTTAGAAAGGAGAGCATAAAACAAAGGAAAACAAAGAAAACAGTCGGGACCGACACTGAGGTCATGATCGCTCTCGGATGCGAGGGTCAAGAGATACAATTTATAACCCGACCCCGTTGTAGTACGTGGTGGGTGTCGAACACTCGGGAAGTCTACTCGATCGATGTGCCTAGATACTAGGAAGCTAGAAAGGAGAGCATAAAACAAAGGAAAACAAAGAAATCAGTCGGGACCGACACTGAGGTCACGTCGGGCCCGAGGTTGGCGACAAGAGGAAGTCGCGCCCGAGGTAGCTGGGGATGTCGAACTCAAAGATTTTAAAAGTAGATCTTGGGCTTTTGGGTTCCTTCCCTAGTAGATTAAGACTTTTCCACCCCAATTCAGGCAATGAGTGATGATCGGACTAGGATCGAGTGCTTTCGCCCTCGTTCCAACCACATCTACACCTCGATCCATGGGGAAATCCCCTTCGAAGCAAGGTCTTGAGATTGACACATGTTCACTTTCGCTACTTTGCCAATCTCAAGCCTTGATTCCCAACTTTCGCAAGGAATTGTAGCTCTATGTAGAGTGGGTTCCTTAGATCAAACACTCAAGGCTATGGAATTGGGGTTTCTAGCCTAAACCTAGCTAGGGTTTTCCCCCATAACCCAAGATCAAGGAGATCTACTCCATGTGACAAGCAAAGAAAGCAATCAAATCAAAAGAGAAAGCAATCATCATAATCAATCTCAAAACAAAGCAAGGTTTCATTCAAATCCAAAGCAATCCACAAATTCAAATCAAGGGTTTTCAAATCCACAAGAACAAAGCAAATCAAAGCTAAACAATCAACAAAACCTATCAAGCCTTCCTCTCTCTTGGCCGATTCTCTCTCTCTTCCTCCTCCTCTCCTTCCTCCTTGCTCTCCAAGTATCCTCTTGGCTCCCTTGGAACCCCCCTTTTTGTGTGTGTGTGAGGGAACCCCTTCTTAGAAGACAAGAGGGCCTTTTATAGATTAGATGAGGGGCAAAAATGGAAGTTCACAAATTCGTGCCTTGGAGCCCAAGTAGTCCGGTGACCGACTCGGCCCGACACGGAAGAACCTCGGGCCCGAGTTACTGTGCCTCTCGGTCCGAGGTTGGAAACTTCAAAGTCGGGCCCGACGTTGTTGCAACTCGGTCCTGACTTCGTTCCACCTTCTTCTTAGTTGGCTTCTCTTGTTCTTCTTCATGGCTTGCTTCTCTCTTTCCCGCTTTAGCTCGGCCTTTGCTCCATGTCTCGACCCTCCTTCAAATTGATCCTCGATTCATGCCAAATTACCTACAAAACACATAAAAGGTGCGTAGTCTCCGAATCTCATAGAAATGCGGGAACTAGGCTAAAAAGGAACAAAATGCACAAGAAAAGGGGAAAAAGAAACATATTTACAAAGGAAATCACATATGAAAACACCACCAAATAGAGAGACATCAAAATACCCCATACTTAAACTTACTTGTCCTCAAGCAATAACAATGTAAGCAAGACCGAAACATAATCTTCAAGTAAAGCCTCGTATGAAAACACATTTTAAGCACAAGTGATCGATATTCAAGCAAGATTACATCATCACATATGATTAAGTGTTCCAAGGAATAAAGTCAATGCAACTAAGCCTCACTTTAGGGATATGTGAATGTGTATCACTCATCATGTGTTTGGGTTTAGCAATGAACACTCAAGCTCAAAAATCATGCAAGTAAGGACTTTACTATTGAAGCTAATATCACCAATTCCTCCACCTAGAGATGCCTAATGCAAAGTACACAAAGAATTTCGAACTTGGCTCAATGGAGGTCCTCAAAGAGGTTCCATTCGGCCGGGTTGTAATGGGGCTTTTGGTATTTTTCAAGGTGGGAATTATTTGGTCTTGTTGTGCTTATAATGGGGATTGAACAACCTAAACTCTCACCAACTTCACCAAATTCCACAATTACTTTCATACTCACCCAAAAGACTTAACATTTTCCTTTCAACCCAAAATTTCACTTAACATTCCACTTCATCTTTGCTCTTATGATTTTTGTTGGATTTTCAACACTTTCTACATTTGGACCGATTTTCTTATGACATCGGGCCCGATGTTGCTTGTAACTCGGTCGGACCATTTCCTTCACTTAAGCTCTTTGCTTTCATTCCACTTTACATTTCCAACATTTTCTTTCTTTCTTTTCCCTTTTTTTTTTTTTGTACAACAAAGATGCACTACCCACATGATTCATAACACCATTCTTTGCTCTTAAACCCAAGAGAATCTCAACTCTTCAAATACAATCCAAACCTCTCTTCTAAAGTCCAATCCCATGAGGGTCAAGTCATATAAGGCTAGGAATAATATTTTTGAGGAGTTTCAAACAAAGGCTTAGGCTAGAACGGGGCTACAATCAAAGGATTAACTTCATGGTAGGATATGGAACATTTATGTGACTAGAAGAATAAAGTTCAAAATCAATGTGACCATGCTAGGACAATTCTCATGACGGTCTTGGAAAATAGATAAACACCGCAATAGCAAGTTTTACTAAGCATGAATGAGCTAATCACACAAGAAACATGAGGGATATGCAAATATGAACAAGCATCCCTAAAATGGCCAAAAATCAATCTCACAAGGGTCACTCATACTTAGTTGCATAAGAACTCATCCTAGAACTCACATGCTCAATAAAACAAGCAAGGTATCATGATCATATCAAAAGCAACATCATTTTAGAGGCTAAACTATCCAAAAATATGCAAAGGAATTTACATGCTCACATCATCATTAGCTTTTATTTTGGCAATCTAAGATGGGAATTTCTAGTCCAAAACCTACAAAACACAAAATCTTTTTGTTTTTTTTTTTTAACACAATTTTTCAATTTTTTTATGGATATTTTTTGCAAAAATTTCTCTAAAACCAAAAACTAATCCATGCAAGACCAAATCAATCATCCATGTCATTCCACAAACCACAAACCAATAAGCAAACATCCCAAATACAAACTAGAAACACAAACTAAATATCCTCAAAATAATAAACAAACATGAACAAGTGAAATCATGAACACACCTACCCCCACCCCATACTTAAAATTTTTGATGTCCCCATCAAACAAGGAAATCAAAACTTAAAAGCAAGAGAGAAGAGTATGAAAAGCTCACAATTTCTTATTCTTCAATGGCAATGTATAGGATCAATCGGCGAGGACGAGAGCCCATGAGGCTCTAACTTCTTCGTTTGGACCGTCCTTGTCATAGAACTTCTTCACTCGATGACCATTCACTTTGAAAATATGTCCTTGTTCATCAACCAAGTCCACCGCACCATGAGCATAGATACGGTGGACCACAAATGGTCCGCTCCACCTAGTCCTTAACTTCCCGGGGAAAAGTTTAAGCCTTGAATTGAAAAGGAGAACCTTGTCACCGGTTTGATAGGTCTTTGGAATTAACTTCCTATCATGCCACTTCTTGGTCTTCTCTTTGTATAGCTTGGAGTTCTCATAGGCCTTCAACCTCAATTCCCCCAACTCATGAAGTTCTAGAAACCTTTTCTCACCGGCCAAGTTGATATCCCAATTCATCTCTTTGAGTGCCCATTTCGCCTTGTGCTCAAGCTCTACCGGAAGATGACATGCCTTGCCATAAACTAGATTGAAGGGTGTAGTTCCCAAAGGTGTCTTGAAGGCGGTTCTATAAGCCCAAAGTGCATCATCGAGCATAGAGGCCCAATCTTTCCTTGATCGAGATACGGTCTTCTCCAAGATAGCATTGATTTGACGGTTTGACACCTCGACTTGCCCGCTTGTTTGAGGATGATAAGGAGTAGCAACTCGATGAGACACCCCATACTTAATCAACACATTTTCGAAGCACCTCTCAATGAAATGAGGTCCGCCATCACTTATGAGAACCCTAGGCACACCAAACCTTGCAAAAATGTTGCTTTTCAAAAACTTCATCACCACCTTAGCATCATTGGTTCTCGTTGGTATGGCCTCCACCCATTTTGAAACATAGTCCACGACTACCAAGATGTACTTGTAAGGCCCCGATGTGGGAAATGGTCCCATGAAGTCAATACCCCATACATCAAATAACTCAACTTCTAGAATGCCAGTTTGAGGAGTCTCATTCCTCCTTGATAGGTTCCCCTCTCTTTGGCACTCCTCACACTTCCTCACATAATCATGCACATCCTTGAACATGGTTGGCCAATAATAACCACATTGAAGAATTTTTGAGGTGGTTTTGGAACTCTTAGCGTGACCTCCCGTAGGCAAGGAGTGGCAATGGTGAATTATGCTCTCAACCTCTTCACTTGACACACACCGTCTATAGATTTGATCACGCCCTTCCTTGTAGAGATATGGATCATCCCAAAAGTATTGTCTAGCATCATGTAAGAATTTCTTCCTAGCTTGATAAGATAAATTTGGTGGGATCACTCCCCCTACGACAAAGTTAGCAAAATCCGCAAACCAAGGGGAAACCCCTCGTCTTACGGCACTAATAGAAAGAAGGCCAGTGGGAGAGAAAGAATCAATCAATTGAGAACGAGAAGGAATGGAAATCGAGCTAGGACACTTACTTTCTTCCACGGACCGACATTGAAGTGTACCGAGCCCGACATGGTTGGACGCCGGTCCAGCTTTGCAGACACACAGGTGACTCGGGCCCGATGTTGAAGTCCTCGGTCCCGACTCACTCGTACTTGCCTTGCCTTCGGTCCGATGTTCTGAACCTCGGGCCCGACTTACTCGGTTCGTCGATCCACCTTTCCTTTCCTCCTTTTCGCTCATGAGAACTTCATCTGCTCTTGAATCATCTATAGTCATACCATCCTCCATCTCCAACATGTACTCGATGGGCAAACGGGATAGATGATCCGCTACCATATTTTCCGCACCGGTTTTGTCCTTGATCTCATGGTCAAACTCTTGGAGAAGGAGAATCCACCTTAGAAGCCTCGACTTTGCATCTTTCTTCTTCATGAGGTATTTGATTGCCGCATGGTCTCTGAAGACTACCACCTTTGAACCCACAAGATATGAACGGAATTTCTCAAATGCAAACACTATCGCAAGAAACTCTTTCTCCGTTGTTGTGTAATTGCACTGAGTTTCATCCAAAGTTTTGCTTGCGTAGTAGATGGCATGCAACTTTCCATCCTTCCTTTGCCCAAGGACGGCCCCTACGGCGAAATCACTAGCATCACACATCACCTCGAATGGAAGATTCCAATCGGGTGCCGCCATTATTGGAGCCGAGATCAAGGCATCTCTCAACCTACAAAAAGAACTCATGTAATCCTCGGAAAATACAAAGGGCACATCCTTAATCAAGAGGTTAGACAATGGTTTTACAATTTTAGAAAAATCCTTGATGAACCGTCTATAAAATCCTGCATGACCTAAGAAACTCCTAACATCACGAACACAAGAGGGGGGAGGTAGTTTTTCAATTATTTCAACTTTAGCTCTATCTACCTCTATCCCCCTACTAGAAACTAGGTGTTCTAGTACTATGCCCTCCTTCACCATAAAGTGGCATTTTTCCCAATTAAGCACCAAGCTAGTCTCCTCACATCTAGTCAAAACCTTGTCTAAGTTAGCTAAGCAAACATCAAATGAGGAACCGTAGACGGAGAAATCATCCATAAACACTTCTACTATATCCTCAACCATATCGGAGAAGATGGACATCATGCATCTTTGAAATGTTGCCGGCGCATTACATAAACCAAAAGGCATGCGTCTATAGGCAAAAGTCCCATAAGGACATGTGAATGTCGTCTTCTCTTGATCATCGGGATGAATAGGGATTTGCCAAAACCCGCTATACCCGTCAAGGTAGCAAAAATATTCATGTTGTGCTAATCTCTCTAGGACTTGGTCTATGAAAGGAAGAGGAAAATGGTCTTTGCGAGTGCCGATATTAAGCTTACGGTAATCAATACAC
Source organism: Fallopia convolvulus (assembly GCA_964016875.1). Taxonomy (NCBI): domain Eukaryota; kingdom Viridiplantae; phylum Streptophyta; class Magnoliopsida; order Caryophyllales; family Polygonaceae; genus Fallopia; species Fallopia convolvulus. The sequence goes on from OZ024730.1 coordinate 25,996,624, forward strand.
ATACGCCATTTTGTTGTGGTTCTCATAGGTATCATTTCTCCCTTTTCATTTTGCACAACGGTGAGACCTCCTTTCTTAGGAACTACATGCACGGGACTCACATACTTGCTATCGGAAATTGGGAAGATAATTCCCGCATCCAACATCCTAAGTATTTCACTCTTTACCACTTCTTTCATGTTAGGATTTAATCTTCTTTGGGGTTCAATAGTGGGTTTATGGTTATCCTCCATATAAATCCTATGCATGCAAATTGAGGGAGAGATTGCCTTTAGTTCCTCTAGTGAATACCCTAAAGCTCCTCTATGTTTTCTTAGAACCTTCAACAACTTAGACTCCTCCTCATCATTCACGTTGGCATTTATGATTACGGGTAAAGAAGAGTTGGGACCAAGAAATGCGTACCTCAAATCTTTTGGAAGCTCCTTAAGTTCTTGAGATGGTTCCGGTGGTGCTTGAACTTCTTCTTTCTCGGCCTTGAACACCTCCAAGTAAGACATCCTTTCCTCCAATTGCTCATGCTCAATCATATTGAGGGCTAGACCTTGGCGCTCTATCTCAATTTCTCTAGGTGGTGGGGTGGGTTTAAACCTAAGCTCCCTTGGCCTTGACTTCTTAGAAACGGCTTCCCATTGCAATCCAAGAGGAACTTGGATCATCTTAGCTTCCTTATGTACGGTCCCTTTTGAAGTTAGCCTAAAGAAAAACTCAATTTCTCTTCCTCCAATGTCAAGAGACAAGTGGCCCTTCTTTACATCAATGATTGCCCCAACCGTGGCAAGGAAAGGTCTCCCTAGTATTATTGGTTCACCCGGCACTTCTATCATGTCTACTACAACAAAGTCGATTGGGACATAGTGGCCTTCAATGCAAACGGGATAATCCTCGACGATACCAATTGGTTCGATGGACGACCCATCCGCTATCGTTAACCTCATGTTGACCGGAGCTATGAGACCCATAGATGTGGATTTCCATATGGTGTAAGGAATGATGCTCGTGCTTGCTCCAAGATCACACAAGGCTTGGAAATTTGGAGACCCCACACCAATGGTTATAGCAAAACGACCGGGATCTCCTAGCTTTTGTGGTAACTCCAAGGTCTTGACTTCATCTTGCATTTCCACTATGGACCTCTTCTTGCTCAAAATCTCCCTTAAAAACTTGGCATAAGATGGCATCTCACTCAATGCGTCGGTGAACGGGATAGAGATGTTCAAGCCTTGCAAGAGTTTGAGAAACCTCTTGAACTTGTTCTCAACAACATCTTTCGGCTTCTTCGAGGGATATGGAAGAATTGTTGCACCTTGAATCTTGCTTGGATCAACTTCTTTGGACTTCCCCGCTTCATTTGCAACACTTCCTGGTTGGACCGACTTGGGCACCATGTCGGGCCCGATGTTGTGAATCTCGGTCCTGGGCAGAGGGGTCGGATCGAGGTCTGTGTACGCCGGTCCCGAGTTGCTCTCAACCTCGTTTCGTGGTGAAGGAGTCGATCTTCTTGCTGGGTCGACTTCGGGGAACTTCGGACCCGACTTGCTGGGTAAGTTGGTCCGACTCTCTTCATTCTTCTTAGGCAAGTGTGGATCGGGTAGGTTTCGTCCACTTCTTAATCCAATTGCCCGGACTTCATTTTGATTGTTTTGAGCTCGAGGATTCTCCTCGGGTCGGCCCGGAAGTCTCCCATTCTCTCTCGGGGCTTGAGTCGCAATTTGAGCAAATTGATTGTCGACTTGCCTCCTCCATGCACCAAACTCATTGAATTGGGTCCTCATCTCCTTGAACCCATCTCTCATCTCTTGAGCAAATGTTTGTAACTCATTGAATCCCGGTGGTCTATATGGTGGTGGTGGCGCCCTCGGCTCGTTTTGGTTGAAGTTGTTGTTGTAGCTTTGAGCATGACCGTTGTTCCACCGGCCATTGCCACCATTGTTGAAATTGCCTCTTCCACCGAAATTTCCTCGAACATAGTTTGCCTCCTCAATTCGCTCGGCCAAGCGCACTTGGCTCTCATTCGGACAAACTTGTGTAGCATGTGCAAAGGATCCACACTCCTCACAAGCTCTAGCATTTTGCTTGTAGTAGTGGACTTGCCTCTTAAGCTTGCTCACTTCACCTTCAAGGAATTGGAGCTTCACATCCCTATCAATGTCTTCTCCCTTTGGATCATATAACTTCCTTGCACCTTCACCTTGAACTTTCACCTCCTTGCTAGCTTGACTCACCCCATACATGGCCTCATAATCGGATAGCTTGTCAAGTAGCTCCCAAGCTTGATCCGGTGTCAAGTCTATGAACCCACAATCGGTGTGGAGATTGAGCTTGTCCTTCGTTACCGGATTGATGCCTTGGAAAAAGATGTCTTGAAGCACATATGGTTGTTGGCGATGAGTAGGACATTGGCGCAACATCTCCTTGAAACGGTCCCATGCTTCGAAGAGAGGCTCATTCGGACCTTGTTGAAAGCTTGCAATCTTCCTTCTTAGCTCGGTTGTCTTTGAGGGAGGGAAGAACTTCATCAAGAAAGCGTCATAGAGTGTCTTCCAAGTTGTGATTGACCTAGGAGCTTGGCTCTCGAGCCAATGTGTGGCCTTGCCCCCAAGTGACCATTTGAACGCCTTTAGAAGCACATACTCCAATGTCTCCTCATCGGTAGAGATCGTCTCACACATGTCCACAAAACGTTTAACATGCTCTATGGGACACTCATGTGGACGGCCCTCGAATTGATCTCGCTTGATGAGGGAGATGAATTGCGTCTTGATCTCAAAATTCTTGGCAACCTCGGGAAGCACAATAGCCGGCTCGGGGACCCTCAACTCCGGATGCATGTATTGGCGTGCATTTCGGGGTAGAGCGTTGAGTTGAGCCTCAGCTCTCATCCGTTGCTCCCGTTCTCTTCTTGCCACCTCCTCTTGATTGTCCCTCTCAAGTTGCAATCTAGCCATTTCGGCCCTAAGTTGAGCCAACTCCTCATCAACATGGAGAGCTTGATTCGCCATCCTTTTCCTTCTTCGGGCTTCCTTGAGAATACTTTCCGGATCACTCACAAACTCAAGATCAAGTGTTCCTCGGGAGGAACGAGCTAGCATACACCTATGAAACAAAAACACAAACCAAAACAAATCAAAAACAAACAAAGGGTTTGGGCTATTCCCTCACCCAAATCACTACCAAAACACAAGAAACTCACCAAATTGGCACTCAATGCACTTAGACTTCCCCGGCAACGGCGCCAATCTTTTTTATCGCTCTCGGATGCGAGGGTCAAGAGATACAATTTATAACCCGACTCCGTTGTAGTACGTGGTGGGTGTCGAACACTCGGGAAGTCTACTCGATCGATGTGCCTAGATACAAGGAAGCTAGAAAGGAGAGCATAAAACAAAGGAAAACAAAGAAATCAGTCGGGACCGACACTGAGGTCACGTCGGGCCCGAGGTTGGCGACAAGAGGAAGTCGGGACCGACACTGGGTAAGTCGGGCCCGAGGTAGCTGGGGATGTCGAACTCAAAGATTTTAAAAGTAGATCTTGGGCTTTTCGGTTCCTTCCCTAGTAGATTAAGGCTTTTCCACCCCAATTCAGGCAATGAGTGATGATCGGACTAGGATCGAGTGCTTTTGCCCTCGTTCCAACCACATCTACACCTCGATCCATGGGGAAATCCCCTTCGAAGCAAGGTCTTGAGATTGACACATGTTCACTTTCGCTACTTTGCCAATCTCAAGCCTTGATTCCCAACTTTCGCAAGGAATTGTAGCTCTATGTAGAGTGGGTTCCTTAGATCAAACACTCAAGGCTATGGAATTGGGGTTTCTAGCCTAAACCTAGCTAGGGTTTTCCCCCATAACCCAAGATCAAAGAGATCTACTCCATGTGAGAAGCAAAGAAAGCAATCAAATCAAAAGAGAAAGCAATCATCATAATCAATCTCAAAACAAAGAAAGGTTTCATTCAAATCCAAAGCAATCCACAAATTCAAATCAAGGGTTTTCAAATCCACAAGAACAAAGCAAATCAAAGCTAAACAATCAACAAAACCTATCAAGCCTTCCTCTCTCTTGGCCGATTCTCTCTCTCTTCCTCCTCCTCTCCTTCCTCCTTGCTCTCCAAGTATCCTCTTGGCTCCCTTGGAACCCCCCTTTTTGTGTGTGTGTGAGGGAACCCCTTCTTAGAAGACAAGAGGGCCTTTTATAGATTAGATGAGGGGCAAAAGTGGAAGTTCACAAATTCGTGCCTTGGAGCCCAAGTAGTCCGGTGACCGACTCGGCCCGACACGGAGGAACCTCGGGCCCGAGGTACTGTGCATCTCGGTCCGAGGTTGGAAACTTCAAAGTCGGGCCCGACGTTGTTGCAACTCGGTCCTGACTTCGTTCCACCTTCTTCTTAGTTGGCTTCTCTTGTTCTTCTTCATGGCTTGCTTCTCTCTTTCCCGCTTTAGCTCGGCCTTTGCTCCATGTCTCGACCCTCCTTCAAATTGATCCTCGATTCATGCCAAATTACCTTTAAAACACATAAAAGGTGCGTAGTCTTCGAATCTCATAGAAATGCGGGAACTAGGCTAAAAAGGAACAAAGCGCACAAGAAAAGGGGGAAAAGAAACATATTTACAAAGGAAATCACATATGAAAACACCACCAAATAGAGAGACATCAGGTCACGTCGGGCCCGAGGTTGGCGACAAGAGGAAGTCGGGACCGACACTGGGTAAGTCGGGCCCGAGGTAGCTGGGGATGTCGAACTTCAAAGGTTAAAAGTAGATCTTGGGCTTTTGGGTTCCTTCCCTAGTAGATTTAGGCTTTTCCACCCCAATTCAAGCAAAGAGTGATGATCGGACTAGGATCGAGTGCTTTCGCCCTCGTTCCAACCACTTCTACACCTCGATCATTGGGGAAATCCCCTTCGAAGCAAGGTCTTGAGATTGACACATGCTCACTTTCGCTACTTTGCCAATCTCAAGCCTTGATTCCCAACTTTCGCAAGGAATTGTAACTCTATGTAGAGTGGGTTCCTTAGATCAAACACTCAAGGCTATGGAATTGGGGTTTCTAGCCTAAACCTAGCTAGGGTTTTCCCCCATAACCCAAGATCAAGGAGATCTACTCCATGTGACAAGCAAAGAAAGCAATCAAATCAAAAGGGAAAGCAATCATCATAATCAATCTCAAAACAAAGCAAAGTTTCATTCAAATCCAAAGCAATCCACAAATTCCAATCAAGGGTTTTCAAATCCACAAGAACAAAGCAAATCAAAGCAAATCTACCAACAAAACCTATCAAGACTTCCTCCCTTGGCCGATTCTCTCTCTCTTCCTTCTCCTCTCCTTCCTCCTTGCTCTCCGAGAATCCTCTTGTCTCCCTTGGAACCCCCTTTTTGTGTGTGTGTGAGGGAACCCCTTCTTAGAAGACAAGATGGCCTTTTATAGATTAGATGAGGGGAAAAAGTGGAAGTCCACAAATTTGTGCCTTGGAGCCCAAGTAGTTCGGTGACCGACTCGGACCGACACGGAGGACCTCGGGCCCGAGTTACTGTGCAACTCGGTCCGAGGTTGGAGACTTCAAAGTCGGGCCCGATGTGGTTGCAACTCGGTCCTGACCTCGTTCCACCTTCTTCTTAGTTGGCTTCTCTTGTTCTTCTTCATGGCTTGCTTCTCTCCTTCCCGCTTTAGCTCGGCCTTTGCTCAATGTCCCGACCCTCCTTCAAATCGATCCTTGATTCATGCCAAATTACCTACAAAACACATAAAATGTGCGTAGTCTCCGAATCTCATAGAAATACGGGAACTAGGCTAAAAAGGAACAAAACGCACAAGAAAAGGGGAAAAAGAAACATATTTACAAAGGAAATCACATATGAAAACACCACCAAATAGAGAGACATCAGTTATTAGAGGGTCAAAGATCCCTTGGTTTACATATTTTGATAACTACATTTTAGGAGGCGTAATTCTCGAGGGTTTGACCCCACAGAAGAAGAAGAAGAAGAAGTTCTTACATGATGTCAAACAGTACTATTAGGATGATCCTTACTTGTTCAAGCAATTGGAAGCGATCACCTCTTTAAGCGTTGCATACCTGAAGAGGAGGTAGAAAGTGTGATCCGTCAAGGTCACACCCTTCCAACCGGTGGCCATGCAAAAGTTTCAAAACCACAGCGAAGATTCATCAAAGTGGTCTTTATTGGCTTACCATTTTTAGGGACGTACATGATTGTGTAGCAGCATGTGATGAGTGTCAACGCTCTGGAAACATCACTTGGAGGCATGAGAACCCGCTTACCGGGATTTTAGAGGTTGAGCACTTCGATGTTTGGGGCATTGACTTTATGGGGCCCTTTCCTTCATCGGGTCCCTATAAATATATCATAGTGGCAGTCGATTATGTCTCTAAATGGGTGGAATCCATTGCTACTAGGACTAATGATGTTAAAACTATGGCTAAATTTATAATGACTAACATTTTTCCCATGTTTGGAGTGCCATGAGTTCTCATTAGTGATGGTGGATCACACATCATTGAGAGGAGCTTTGAAGCTCTTTTGGCTAAGTATGGGGTATCACATAGGGTGGGAACGCCCTAGCATCCCCAAACCAGTGGCCAAGTAGAGGTTTCAAACAGGCAGATTTCATCTTGGAGAAGACGGTCTCCCGCTCTAGGAAAGATTGGTCATCCAAGCTTGATGACGCTTTATGGGCATACAGAACGATGTACAAGACACCCTTACGCACCACTCCTTACAACCTAGTTTATGGAAAGGCGTTCCATTTGCCAGTCGAGCTAGAGCAAAAGGCATTATGGGCTTTCAGGACCTCGACAAGGCTGGAGCAAAACGATTCATGGACTTGCAAGAATTAGAGAATTTGAGTCTAAGAGCATATGAGAACGCCAAGATCTACAATGAGCGCACCAAGAAGTGTCATGACAAGAAATTGGTGCCAAAAACTTATGAAGTTGGTGACAAGGTACTCCTCTTCAACTCTAGACTCCTCCTTTTTCCAGGAAAGATGAGGTCCAGATGGAGTGGGCCATTCGTGGTCCACCACATTTATCCCCATGGAGCAGTGGATCTAGTAAACAACAGTGGAGCCATCTTCAAAGTCCATGGACACCGACTGAAGAAATACCTTAAGCAAGCCGAATCAGATGAGGAAATTCGAGCCACATGGGCTCTCACATTGTCGGACTAGCTAAGGTAAGTTCGTCGGGCTAACGACTTTAAAAAAAGCGGGGGGAGGCAACCCGGTTTAGTTTTTCTTTTCTTAGATCTTTTTGCTAGCTTTCTTTTGGTTTGTTTTTAGATTAGATTTTAGTTTTCGGAATAGAATATTTTGCTAAAGTGTTACAGAAGAAGGGTCGATAACGAAGTAAATCGGTGCAGCCCAGGCAGGTCGGTAATGACCCCCAAGACTCGGTACTGACCCACGCCGTGAAAAATTTGAAAACGTGTGCCGACCCAGCTAAGTACTCTCCTTCTTTCTTTCAAACCCCTTCTTCACAAACCCAAAAACATTGCACCGTACTCTCCCTCCTCCTTCCTCTTCACCATCAACATTGTGCCTTGACCATGTCGTACCACTGTCACGCCGTCTCAGTTGAGCCAAGCAACCCCTCACACATCTTAGTCAACCGCAACCGAGCCACACCCCGATACCGAGGATTCATGGTAGTTTTTGGGTTGATTTACATACCCCTCACACATCTTATTGTTCGTTACCGATCCATACTCCCTCGTTACCAACTCAAGCCCTCTATTTTTCATTCCTATTTCTCCGAATTTAGTATGTTTTCTCAACCCTAAATATCTATTTCAATTTCTTGAGGATTCATGGTAGTTTTTGGGTTGATTTACATATCTAAATATAGATCTAGGTTGAGATTTTTCATGCTTGATTCTTGCCTCTTTACTTTGATATTGGTATTTTGCTTTGATGAAATTTGTTTCCTCATGTTTAAGATTGAATTTTATTCACTTTATGAGCATGAGATTGCTTGTTCTTAGTTTGATTTGATTTACACCATGTTATGGCAACTATGGTATGTTTGGGATGGGTTTTTGAGCAAGTATGGGGTTATGGGTGCTTGGTTTGTTTGGTATTGTTAGGATACTTGCTTAATTGATGCCTTATTGATGTTGGATGGTTCGAAATCAAGCTTTCTACCACTCGACAACTGGTTTTAGAAGCCACTGTTGGCTCGTTACCCACCCTAAGGGGGTCGGTAACGGCCCGTTTTTCTTCACCTGAATACTTTAATCGTTCAAGGAACTCGTTACCGACCCCCATGGGTTCGGTAATGACCCTCCAAAAGAATAGAATTTGAGTTAAAACGCTTGGTTTCAATGCAAGTATGGGGTTCTTTGGTGTGTTATTGTTATGTATGGATCCTATCTTGGTTTGTTTTTGTTGTTTCAGGTCTAAAATGGAAAGTACAAACCGAGCTAGCAAGAGGGAGAGCAAGAGAACCAAGAGGCAATCTCCATCTCCATCACCATCTCCATCTCCACCACCAATGGATAGTGTGGAGGTGATAACCGATGAAGAGTATGAGATTTTCAAGACCATTTACAGACGATCTCATAAGACGAGATGGTTTTCCAAAGCCCATGAAATAAAGTTGGGTATTTATGAAGACCTCAAGCACGCCTTTTCCAACATTGGAGCCGCTCACCTACTCAAATGCGAAGACCTCCCTCACTACCCGGCCCTCACTACAGAATTTGTGGCCACTCTCCGAACTCAGTTCAAGAATAAGAGATTTGTTGGGAGGATTACTTTCAGACTCGGGAACGAAGACTACCGTCTCACCATGAGCAAGTTCAACGCTCTTATCAAATTTCCTAACACCTCCCGAGATTACACAACTCTAGATGACTTCAAAGTTCCAGAGACATGGGGCTACATCAGAGGTCAAGCTCGTTTGTCAACACTTGCCCTCCCTAAATCCAACATAGTCAGCCCATTTTTTCGCATTATTCTGCGGATTCTTGGCTCCACCATTTGGGCCAAGAAGGAGTTGTGTCAACCTACAAGGACGGAGGTGGGTTGTCTACGCACCATGCTTTTCACCGATCCTGCTCCGATGAACTTGGGTTATGAGTGAGTGACGTATGCAGAGCAACATGGGCCCATGTTGGTGGATATCTACTTTGGAGGGATAGTGACCCTTCTTGCTTTGGCTTGTGAGATTGATTTGTCTAGCTACACTGCACTCCTGTCGCAGAAGCTAGACACCAACTATTGGGTGTCATATGGGATTTTTCAGAGGTACAATGAGGGCATCACCACTAAAGTCAATGATCATCAAGTTTTGGTTATGGAGGAAAAAGTTGAGCTCTTGTACCTTCCCAATTGGTACGAGACTTGGACTTCTACGCCTTTCTCGCTTGCTACAAGGCCCGAGCAGCACACATCATTAAGGACAACGGAGTCAAGGTTTGAAAGAGAGGAAGAAATACAAGATGCTGACCAAGATGCTAAGGAGGTCGTTACCGAGCGTTATGGCTTCGGTACCGAGGGGGTAGCAGATGCAGATGGGCACGTTAACATGCCAGATGAGCATGGTATCGTAGTGTACGGCCCCACTACGTAAGGGTCGGTACCGACCCCCGCTTTTGCCACAGGCAGCACGGTACCGAGGGGTACAACTAGAGTTATCGCTCTAGTTCCAACTCCGCTCCACCCCCATGAGTCAATGACATGGTCCAACGAATGGATAGGTTGCATATGGGTCAATACCACTTATATGAGAAGATGACCGAGATCCATGATGCTTCCACGACTCAACGGGATGTGGATGAGGAGCGCCACAAGATTGTTGAGTGTTGAAGGGCGTTTTCTTGACAACAAATAAATTTATAAGTCAAGACCCCACTAAGTATAACAGAGTCAGGATCGTTCCACGGGAAGCACGGTTGTTTGTCTATCAACTACTAAAAAAAAGGAAAAACAAGCAAAACAAGCAAATACACCTACGACCAACCTCGTTAACGACCTTGTCAGGGTCGTTAACAAACCTAGAAAGTCCTACGAACACACTCTAACGACCTAAAACACAGGTTCGGTACCGAGGCAACTATCTCGATAACGAATATAACCAAAAGTAAACTCAAATAAGAATAAAAATCTAGGACAATGGTCACCACAACATAGCTATGCATAAAAACTCATAAGAAGATAAAGATCATGCCTTTAAATAGGTAAATTTATCAACTTTTGCTGACTAGCAAGTAAATCAATTAATTCTCATAAATCAATTCACTCAATCACTTGTTTTGGATCCAAAGCTCGAAACTTTCGTAATCGAACAATATCAACCTTCAAGTTAACAACTTTCTCTTTCGATCAAATTGCAAACTCAAATTACCTCGACTATCATCTAAGCATAAACACAACAAGCAATCTAAAAATAGATAAAAGACATTCACAACATCAACTCACTCATCAAACATGCATAACTATGTCGGGTTTCAACCCCGACCCTAGATAGGAAAACTACTCACTACTCATAATTATAAAACAAATCACTTCAACAAAAGAAAACATTTAAAACAAAACAAACTACTTTAAATTAATAAGAGAAATATCGTCTTACAAACCTTAGAAGAAACCGAAAATATAGAACAAAACCTCGAGCAAATCCGACTAACGACCCAACTCTCTCTCTCTCGATCGACCTTGGCTCGTTATTCTTCACTCTCGAGTCCCTCTCTACTCGGCTCTCCTAACAGAAATAAAATCATCCTCCCCTTCTAGGCTAGAAACAAGTGTATTTATACTAATAAAGCTATCTATTAAAAAACCTAAAAGATAGAAACTTACTCTAAAAAGATAACAAGATATAAGATATAAGATATAACAACCTAAAAATCAATTAATACCCTAAAACAACTTAATATCCTACCGACAGGGAATTACCATCAACAACTTCCGCACAGGGTCGATAGAAATAAAAAATCTATCCAAAAATTTTATCTTTTATGCCTCGTTAACGACCCTTCATAGCCTCGTTAACGAGCCTGGGATTTGGCTTCTTCGATTCTTCTCTTCCTTAAAGCTTTGGACTTTTAACTTCCTTATCTTCACATTCTTCCGTCCTCCACCATAGCACTCCAATTCAACCAAAAAGCGCTCTTTCCTGCTAAAAACCTACAAAAAAGACACAAAACGGAGTAGCTTCCATACTTCTCACAAAATATGCAAACTTATCTAAAAAACACATAAACTACTTCTAAAACTACTAAAACTAAACCCAAAACAAACTAAGAAACACACTAAAAACTCTACTAAAAACACGAATATCATTGAGTCCCGTTGGAGGACATGTGAAGAACGATGGGATGCAACTGAAGAGCGCTGGAAACCTACCGCCATGTTCATGCATAACTTCGAGAGGCGATTTTTACCTATGCCTTGATTCTCTCTCGCTCTTTCAAAAGATATTAAAAGAATGTTTCCATTGCTTTAAAAACCATTCTGTGAGTTCCTTTTCTTTTCGCTATCTTTTTCTTTTGCTTTGCTTTGTTTTTACAGTAAGGAAATTGTATAGCTTAAGTATGGGGTAGGGAGAGAAAAGAAATCTCTTGTGATTGTTGTTTTTGTTTTCTTTGTCTTGTTTGTTTTCTTTTATGGTTTTAGTTGTTTAGTTGTTTTCCTTGCATAATAAAAAAATTTAAAAAAGTTAAAATTTTGAAAAAAAATCACAAAAAGATTTTAGGACAGATAGTACCCTTATCATTATGGTTCTATGATTGCTTTTGCTTGCATGACCATGTAAATCCCTTGATATATTTTGATAGTTTAGCCCGAGTCTACCATGAAAATATTTTAAGTGAAGTTTAGCTTATGATGAAATTGAGCGCATATGACTTTTAGCACGAGTTTATTGCAATCCAACAAATATTACCTTGTGAGCATGTTTGGCCTTAATTTTCTTTTGTGATTTACTCTCTTATGTGTATATTATCTCTCTGAGACTGTGATGTTTATCTATTTCTCAAAGCCTATATAAGATTTTAGTTCATTACTTGAAAATCATATGATGGAGAACTTAATTTTTCATGAGCCTTATTAACACCATATCCACCCATACATTATCCTTTGTTTTTGATGCCAATTCTTGTGCCTTAAGCCTATTATTTTTAGCTCCACAAAATTAATTCCTAGCATACATAAGCTTGACCCTATCCGAGGATTAGGACTTAGTTGGTTGAATTTTTTTTGTTGAGTGTATATGTTGGTTCAAAGAAAAGGATGGGTTGGGTAGAATGGAAGTCTTGTTGCTCAAAAAGAAGTTATAAAGGACTCTTGGTAAAAGAATGCACGAAATGAAGGAGAAAAGAAAAAATTCAGTTTCAGCAGACCTCGTTACCGACCCTTTAAGGGTCGGTACCGAAGCTTTCCAGCAAAGAAAAAATACAATGCGGAAAAGAGAAAAATTCGGAGAAAAAAAAGGGAAAGGAAAAATAAAAGTGCAGTTTAATGAAAACCAAAACCAAGAGTTTTCTTCAAGAGTTTATGAGACTTTCTAGGATGGGTTAAAGGTTAATGAAAAAGAGAGAGTGCATAATGTTTGAGATAGTTTTGGTATATTCTTTGAAAAGTTTTGGTGAGATGTGTTGGAGAGTTTAGGAGTCTATATTCCCGGATTTTTAGCACCACAAACCAAAATAAATCCATGCCATATTTTCATCACCAAGCCCCATTACAACCCGGCTGAATGCAAACTTCTATGAAGTGTTTCATTGAGCCTAAGTTCTCTTGATGATTTTACTTGTTTTGACATATTTGGTAGAGAGATTGGTGATATAAGTTACAATTTCTATGAATTTTTTCATGTTTGATTGAGTTGAGAGTTGTACTTATAAGCCTAAACACATGAGAGTTGAGTGAAACACTATATCCCTCGTGAGGTTGGATTGTGATTTCTTATTTCTATTTGTTATGCATATGTGTGTGATGACGTTAAGAGTCACTTGCTATTCTCACTTGTGCTAAAGTTGCTTTTTAGATAAGGGCTATTACTTGAAGAATATGTTGATGGTTTTGATTTGTCTATAATGATTGCTTGAGGACAAGCAAGCATAAGTATGGGGTATTTTGATGTCGATATTTTTAGTTTAGTTTTTGAGTATCTTTCTACTTTGTTTAGTCTTGTTTAGTTGTGTTTTTGTGTTAGTTTTGTGTATTTTAGTCTAGTTTGTATATTTTGTGAAAAGTATGGAAACTACTTTAGTTTGGCGTTTTTATGTAGGTTTTGGAGCAAACTTGGAAGCATTTGGGACACATCAAGATAGAGGAGAGTGAGAGGAGCATGGCTAGGAAGGAAGAGGTGGAGGTACTTGAAGAAATCCCGGGAAATCTAAAGGAAGAGTGAAGATTCACAAAGACATAAGGCCAATGAAGGCTCGTTATCGACCATGGAGGGGTCGGTGCTGAGGCATCAGGAAGAAGAAAAGTTCAGCAAAAATGTGTGGAGTCTACTGACCTTGACGAGGTCGATACCGAGGGTCCCCGTGTCCGCAGACATAACTGACTTTAGTGTTTTAATGATTTTATTCCGTGATCTTTTAGTTTTAGAAAGTTCTATCTTTATGGAAACTTTTAGATAGCTTTTCTAGTATAAATACTCTTGTCTTTAGTAGTTTTGGGGAGGTTGGACACGTTAAAGACGTCTGACGTTTTCTAGGAAGATTGGAGAGAAAGTGTTTTACTTGGAGTTCAAGGAAAGAGATTGTTGAAGTCTTTCTTGCATTCTAAATTTGTATTCTGGAAACAAAGTTTGTTTTGGATTCAAGTAAGTTTAGTTTTTAATCTAAGTCATGTTTTCTTTCAAATACTTTGTTTGTTCTCGTTTAAGTATGTGTGAGTAGTCTTCTATTCTAGGATTGGGGTTTGAAACCCAACATGATTATGCATGAATGATGATGTGATTTAATGAATTGAATGTCTTTTATCTATTCTTCTACTTGCTTGTGCTTATGCTTTGACGAAAGTCAAGGTAGTTCGTGTTTATGACTCAATCGAAAGAGAAAGTTATAAACTTGAATGTTGATAATGTTTGATAACGAAAGTTACAAACTTTGTATCAAAATAAGTAGATAAGTAAATTGATTTATGAAAGTTGATTAATTTACTTGTTTAATCAATGAAAGTTGATGGTTTTATGTTCAAGGCATGATTTTTATGATTCATACTATCTAGATTACATGATTGTGTTGTGGTAGACCCTACTCCTAGATCTTTTCTCTTACTTGAAAGTACGTTTTTGCCTTCTGTTTCACCTCGTTACCGAGTCCCTTGAGATCGGTATCAAACTTACATTCTTCTAGTTTGTTCGAGCTTAGTTTGTTCTAGCATTACCTCGTTATCGTCCCTGACAAGGTCGGTACCGAGCCCTCTCTGAGACGTGACTGGTTGTTTTCCTTGCTTGTTTCTTGCTTTTGTTCTGTTTTATTTTGCATTTTTAGTTTGGTAATTAAACAAAACCTTGCTTCCCATGGGAGATCCTGACTTCACTATACTAAGCGGGGTCTTGACTATAAATATATTTGTTGGTAAATAAACCCTTTCAACACACTAGAAGCAGATGTGAGAGGGAAGAGTTGGAGAGAAGAGAGTCTAAGAGAGTCGGAAAATAGGAGGAGAGATATAAGAAGGGAGAGTCGGAGACGACAGAGAGAGCGACAAGGGAGTCTGAGACGAGTCTCTGACTCCCTTGTCGCAGGGGAAATTTTATGTTAGAAGAAAATAGGACTATATGAGGAGGAGAAGGTTTTAATTAGAAGGGAACGGAAATTTTAGCATTTTAGGGTTACTTAGTATAGGATATTGGACTACTTATAAATGGGTCGGTTAATGGGTTATATTGTTATTGTATATTTGTAATTTTTACATATAATTAAAATTGTTTATTTAATCGAGTTTGTTCATGAACATATAATCGAGCTTGTTCACGAACAAATGAGCTGAATTCTCTTGTGCTCATGTTCGATTCATTTATCTTTCGAACTTGTTCGTGTTCAGTTCATTATAAATCGGGTCAAACACGAACGGACTTTAACTGAGTTGAACATCAAATTTCTCATGAACGACTCCGTTCGATTACATCCCTACTTATATTTGCAATTATTATGCTTTAATTTAGTTATGTACTTTGTTCTCTTGTGCAATGTTTACATTCCTTTCCTAATTTATACAAGCTAGATGGAATGACTAGTGTAGCATTTGCTAATAAAAAAGGAATATTTTATTGGAAATAGATCAAATTAGGTTAGCATCATGCTATTAAGATGGATTGTGCTCTAGGAAAGAGAAGTGCAAGCATTATAATAATATCTATTTTGGTGGAATTTTGAGGCTGAAGCATCATATTATAGAATCTCATACTAATGTTGAACCTTGTTTACAAGCTCCAAATGATGTTAAATGAAAAAAAAAACAGTTATTCAAGTTGGTGTAGAGGAAGGTGAGATAAAGTAGAAAGTTTCATGGTATTGGTGAGGATGTTGGGATGTTGGAGATGATGCTCAATGCTTAATGTCTTATAAACATTGTTATATCTATAAGGGAAAGGGCATTATGCATTCGTTTGTGAGCAAGTCAAACCCAAGATGCAAACTACTTGAACCAATTGTATAAAAAGGAGGGGAGAGAGATAGAGAAACAGAGAGATGAGGTTAGTCAATGAATTGCTCAATTTTTATATATTAGTGCTATTCTCTAAAAAATTATTCATACTTCTTATATTTCGTTATGGTTGAAAAAATTGTCAAGTTTGCGATTGCATTTAAACCACCAAGTTATCACGAAATTTGAGTGATTTTTGAATTAGGAAAAGGATAGATTGCACTGTTATACCTGATGAATGGAATAGTACACAAAGGCACACTATATTTGACCATGTGTTCCCTTAAGGAGACAAAACAAGGTCCGTCGCAAGCTAAATTTACAATAGATAAGTGGCAGTCGATCAAGTAGATTTTTTCCCATAGTCGACGACATAAAAGTTTAATAGACTTGAGTATTTGACTTAGATACCAGTACATTTTGGCATGGTGTGACAACTTGCTTGAAAGCAAATCTTCCTTTTGTTAAATTTCTTTGACTAATGGATTTTGATGTTACTTTAATAGTGAAATTCATTTATATGGCAACAATGGAATGAGAAAAAAAATTAAATAAAAAAAATGTTAGCAAATTGAAAGATTATAAGTTAAGTGTACATCATTTACTTTTATAATTTTATCGGATTTATATTTAAATTCCTCAAATCTTTAATTTTGTAATATTTGTTGACTACTAAAAAACCGTTTATTTCCCTTGCTCATAAACCAATGAAATTTACCGTCCGAAACATTCACAATAGGTTGGGTCGTCGCAATTTGAGCGGAATACCTATGCAATGAGAAAATTCATCAATCCTCTATATCGAAGGGAAAAGGTTAAAGACTTGAATATTGACTGACTAGATATATTATATTGATATCATAAGATTACAATATATATTTTTACATGCCTTCGGCTCTAAGTAGTCTTATCCTAGATAAGGAAGAATATAGTACAAGATATATGAAAAGATAATATAATACATCATAAGAAACTATTTCCATAACAAAAATATTCTATCCTCTTGCTATTATCCCCCACTCCGACAAGATGATAGGCGTAGAGTGACCAGCATCTTAGAACGAATGGAAACACATGAGTGACCGATTAGAGCTTTAGTGAAGACATCAGCCAGTTGATATGTAGGAGGAATATGACGAACTACGAGTTCTTTGGAATCCACTTTTTCCTTGACATAGTGAAAATCCAACTAAATATGTTTAGACATGTTGATTATAGCAAGATTGTTTACCAAAAAAAGTAGTAGACAGATTATCACAAATCAATATTGGCGTGTTAGAATAGGCTAACAAATTTCTTAAAGCAAGAGAGCAAAACTAATTCGATTGTGGAAAACGACAAAGCATGATATTCTACTTTTTGTGATGGAGCGAGCGACCACCTTTTGCTTGCGACTAGACCAACTAATTAAGTTGTTGCCATAGAAAATAATGAACCCATGTTGAGACCGCATGTCATAGGATCGGTGGCCCAACCAGAATCCGAGTAGACTACAAGATTGGTGTGATAGGAATGCCCATTACATCTCGCCAATGTGAATGCATAAGACAATGTATGTGTTATCAGGCATGATTGACTGCGTAACTAAGCACCAGGCACGTTATTATAGCATATTAAATACTACCAACCACTTAATGATAGGTTGTGGGATCCGAAAAGATGTCGTTAGGTAAGGAGTTCTATCAAGTGGAACTTGGATCAATA
This sequence comes from Fallopia convolvulus, assembly GCA_964016875.1. Lineage (NCBI taxonomy): Eukaryota > Viridiplantae > Streptophyta > Magnoliopsida > Caryophyllales > Polygonaceae > Fallopia > Fallopia convolvulus. The sequence continues at coordinate 26,013,952 of OZ024730.1, forward strand.
GGGGATGAGATCGGTATGGCCTATAACATGTCACAATCTTCCAAGAGATCTCGTAGATATTTTTCTTGAGAGAGATGAAGAACTGTTGGACTGACATACAAAACCTCGAGGCCAAGAAAGAATTTTAAGGGACCCAGGTCTTTTAGTGAGAACGAGTTGTCAAGCTGAGCGGTGAAATTTTGTATAAAGTTGGGGCTGGATCTTGTAATAATAATGGTGTCAACATAGACCAACAAATAAAGTGAGAGTTTGTGCATAGAATATGGCAAAGAGGGAGGTGTCGGAATGGCAAGCTCGAAAACAATGATGAAGTAAATAAAACTTCAATTTGTTGAGCAACACGCGAGGTGCTTGCTTTAGGCCATAAAGATCCTTCTAAAGCTTACAAATTAATCATGGTTAGGGAAAGAACTATGAACAAATCCCGTTAACTAATCCATATAGACAACCATTTGCAAATCATCATTAAGGAATGCATTATTAATATCCAACTATCTAAGAGGCCTTCCTTTTGAGATTGCAACTAACAAGATAATCCTAATGGTAGTAGGTTTGAAAATCGGATTGATTGTATCAAAGTAATCCACTCCTTCTTCCTGATGAAAGCCTTTAGCAACTACGCATGCCTTATAACGCTCTATTATGCCATCAACTTTTCGTTTGATTCGGTATACCCATTTATCCCAACAACATTCATAAAGGAAGGTTGTAAGACTAAAATGCATGTATTATTGAAGATTAGGGCTTGGAGTTCTTATTACATTATGGTGCATGAAACAGGGTTTTGCTTACAAAGGCAAAGATGGTAGACTCTTTGTCATCTACATTGGGTGGAGAATGTTAGTTTTAGTTAGTGTTGTTAGTTGAAGGTTAGAATCGGCTCTTGTAGACCCCGAAGGGTAATCAAGACGATTGAGTAGACCCTGAAGGGTAATCTCGTGAGTAGACCCGAAGGTAATCTCGTTGGGTGTAGACCACAAGGGTAATCACCACCGAATGTTGTTACTTTATGTTAGCACAAGTTAAAACTTTAAAGCATAAATAAAACATGACTTGATTAGATAAGGCAACGAGTCACGGGATGAGATCCCGCTTTCCTGCAACGTTTATTGCCCCTATTAATATGCCTAGGGATTAACCACAGTAACGTTGCGAGATAAAACGTTGTTATACAATGAACATGTGGCAAGAATGTACCATCATTGCATATATACGCACCTCGTGATTTTATTAGAACTGATGTAGAACAATCAAACACAACTCTTGTGATTTTATTAGAACTCACGAGCATGGGCGGTTATAGGCAAGAGGATGGGTGGTTATGGAGAGAGAAATGGGAAGTTATTTTGTTGAGAAAATTGAGAAAAACAAGTAGGATTAATAGGAAAGTTGTTGTAACCAACTTGGTAACTTCCCTCAACTAACATTCACATTTCAAATCCATCCTTATCCAAAACTCAAGGCAAAAGCCCAAAATAGGCCCATGAGGCGCGCGGCCCAATCCAAGGAGAAGCTAGCTCCGAGCTAGCTTAATGCGCCCACACGCTCAAGACATGAAATGTGCATCTCGTCTCTACAAAGCTCCGCGAAGCTTTCGCGAAGCCAAAAGGTCAACGCCCTAGCTCAAACCTAGCTCAAACCAAAAACAGCTCATAACTTAAGCTAGCTTAAAACCGAGGTTTCAAGCTTTGCTTAGCTCTCAAATTTTGCCACATAGTCCTTGAGCTTTATTTCTCAACCTAGGAATCATAACATAGCCATTCAATTGCATGAATATGGCCAAACATGCAAGTCAACTGAAATCAGCCTCGTAGGCGCGCCCTGGTTTGCCGCGCATGCTGCGCGCTTGCATCGCTGCAGCGGTGCGCCAGCGCTGGTGCCTCGGCACTTGGCGTGCGCCCGCTGGTGCGTCCCGGCATGCCATGCTGACGCATGGTGCTCGACACATACGAGGTTCAAGCTTCTTGCCTTGGCCAGCCCTAGGCTGTGAACCTCAACTTAGGTTCAATCAATCAAGGAGCGCCTCTAGCGTCCTTGCATCGATGCCACCATGATTCCAAAATCTCTTTCAACCCTTGGAAACACCATTAGGCCGATCACTAGGCCGTGTCTCTCGCATGCCCCTAACCTAAGCGATACCCATAGTGAATCCCACACTTATTGACGAGCACTTTTACGTCGCTATAAAAGCACTGCGAAAGAAAATTCCTAACTTCCTAACCTAGGTATAGTGGAAGCAAGGGTCGAACCCACAGGGACCCAGATTATTCGTATTTATATAATATTACCAAGAGAAAGGGGGTTTATGGTTTCGATCTAACAATCTAAGCAATTAAACTAATTAAAGCTAAGCAAGTAAAATAAGTTGAGATTCAAATATGGAGAAAAGCGTCCAACTAGTTTCGTATCCATTGTATACATGAGTTTTGATCATTGATAATCCTTATTTCAATTTCCCTTGACTAATCTATTGTGAATTTATGAATTCAAGCTTATTGTGGTTGTTAATATACACCGTCTTTAACAACCTTTTAATCAATTAACCTAACAAACCTTCTATGTCAAGTTGATCATGCAATTAAGTTCAAAGCATTCAATAGAAACAATATTCATGAATTCCACCGTCTATTCATGAAGTCTTGTGATTAAATTCTCCGCCTTTGATTAACCTTATTCCACCGTCTATAAGTTTAATCAAAGGATTCATCCATGAATAATCAAATTCCACCGTCTATTTAATTATTCTAGTTGTAATACAACCTAGAAGTAGAATAGGTGGTCAATCTATACTAATCCTAAGAGAATTTAATCAATCAAGCATGGAGAGATTCAATCTAGTCATGGCAAACTAAAATAATTCAAATCTCACAAACAATCATGCACACAACTTCAACTAACTAGTTGGACATGAGAAAATTAGCTAGAAATTGTCATTGAAGAAAAATAAAACTTACAAGAGTCAAATTGATCTTCAATTGCAAAACTAGGGTTTTGTCTCCCACAAATCTCCAAATTCTTCAAACTTAGAACACAAGTAAAAGATAGCATAATCTCTAAAATAAAATCTAAAGAAAGTATTTATATGAAGTCTAAAAATGTCCAAAAGCATAAAAATATCCAAAAACATTAAAGAAGTCGGCCACAAGATCTCGCGGAAGCCAAGTTAGCATCGTCGATACGCGCCGGAGCGCGGTTTGATGCCTCCCAGAGTGCGGTCGCGGTATGACGGTTTTGACCGCGCTCTGGCCGCAGAAACTCGGATCTCTCGGTGCGGTCTAGGCTCCACTACTCGGTTTGGCACTTCACTTCTCATCTTTGTAATTCTTGCCTCAAATCTTCACTTCAATGCCTCCTATGCATCCCGAGGTCCGTCCTAAGCTTTCCATCTACCGTCTTCCACCATCCGACCTGCAATTATGCACAAAGACGCGTAGATTCCGAACTAAACGAAAATAGAATCTAAACTAAAACTTAGAACGAAATCCTAGCTAAAAATGCATATAACGGCAATAAAAACATGCACTAAAACCTATACCTATATGATCTATCAAATTCCCCCATGCTTGAACCTTGCTTGTCCTCAAGCAAGACATAGAAATCAATCACACCACAAATAAGCAAGTCATGACTTAATTCATTTTCAAGAAGCACAAACTTAACCATGAAATCTTTGCATACATTTATCGAAAGTTTCAAACCAAGCTATCAATCCATTCTAACCCTCACCAAGGTATATGTGTTTGCACTCAACACTCAAGTGTTTAAAGGTATGTGTTTTCGCTCAAAAATCATCTTTGAATGCCAACTACCATATGCTTGCATCAGTGCACTAAATCTCCACCACGAATGTTCAAATGCACAACGTAAATCATGAGGTCTTTTTCAAGGTTGTAATGGGGCCAAGGTATAAACAAGTAGGAAGGGATCATTATATGCCCATGTTGTGCTAAATCCGGGAACTAGAATCAACTAATACCCAAATTACATCAACACTCACTCTCAACAACTTCCCAACTTGTACTTCCCTTTCTTCCATTACTTTCTTTTAAGCACTTCTTTCTTTTGATCAACTTTTGATTTTTCTTTCCACAAACCCATTTGAGATTCATTCTTTCTTTTTCATTCTTCTCTCATAAGAATACTTTGCAATTTACACATACAATGCATCTCAATCAACCTTTCAAACCAACTTTACTTAGAAATTCTTCACCAAACATTTCCAACATCCTTTAACTTTTCAACACTTTTCATTTTGGATTTTCCCTTCTATTACACCTTTTCAACTTCTCTCACAAACCCCAAAGTACAATAATTAACCCACAAAATTCCTCTAGTTAAATCCTAATTCCCGGATGAGGGTAAAGCTTATTCGGCTAGGATCAATTTTTTGTGGAGCTAATAAACAAGGCTAAGGCTAAAAAACAATGGGGCTACAAAAACAAAGGTATAATGTAGGGTGGATAAGGATATAAATGAGCTAAAGAAAATTTGCCTCAATCACTTTTACATCATGCATTCAAATCATATAATGTGGCCTCGAAAAAGAATCTAAATGCAAGTTTTTAGAGTTGAAACAATCAAAGAGATACACTCAAGAATTTCATGCAAAATTGGCATGTAAAAGCTCAAAAGAAATCTCACAAGGTAAATTTTTGGTTAGAACTTCATAACTAGCTCAAGTTTTCAGTTTCATGCATACTCCTTCATAATTAAGCAATTCTTATTTAGAACTTCCATCATAAACTTAACAAATTATGGGATATGAAATCATGCTCACTATTTAAACAAGTGATTCCAAGGGGAAAAATGAATCCTAAATGCAAACAAAACACATTTTTTTCAAATTTTCAGAATTTTTCAAATTTTTAGTGGATTTTTCAAACTTTTAATCAAGCATACAAATAAAAATAAACATGCACATGCAACTACATGATCTAACTAAAACCAAGCTCTCATGACAAAATAATTGATCCCCTTCCCCCATGCTTAAACATTAATTTGTCCCCAGAGTAATAAAAACATAAGAGTAAAAGAAAACTGATCTTATCACAAAAACTTGGCAAACTCGGGAATCTACTCTGATGGTGGTGGTGGTGGGTACCCCGGGTATGGCCACTCAAGAGCTGGATATCCAGGATAAGGCTGATAAGAATATGGCTGATAACCCTGCTCAGGCGTGTATGTATCCATCCTCTAATGCAAATACCGGGTCTGTGTAGACAAGCCTCCCATCAATTCCACCAAATGGTTGTATTGGGTGGTAGACATGTTACCACCTTGACCTTGTTGCTCAAACTCCTGAATTGGTGGCACTTCAATGTGCTCATCATCATCTTCATCATTGTCCTCATCATCATCTTCAGCTGCAATATCCTCAGGAGCAGCTTCAAATTCCTCATCCTCGTCTTCCTCATCAACATCCATTAAAGTGCTAGCTTCCTCATCCTGACCCCTTGATTTACTTCTTCTCTTTGTCCCTCCAATCACTTCTGAAACCGGTAAATCACCATCTTGACGATGAATGAGCCATGTGCCAGCATTGTTCAAACCAACCTTTATCTTCACCCTCTCTGGATTAGGCAACTTCATAGCAAAAGAGTTGTTGCCTAGCACCCAATAGTACCAATTGTTCTTCACATATAGCACCTTCATCTTGTTGTAGAAAAGCAAGTTCATTGGAAGAGGATCAATCCGACCCACACACTACTCCAAATCAATATCAAAGTGTTGGGCAAACTTGGTGATGATACCACCTACAACGATCCGACCAGTACTTCTCTTAACCATGAGCTCCATATTATGCATCATAGTTGCACCTATGTAAATCTCTTGCCCTTCCAGAATACCTCGAAGGAGAAAGATATCCTTCCTAGGACAGTTATTCTCACCCTCTCCTCTACCTGTAATAGAGTGAGCAAAGAACCTCTGAAGAATTCGAATTATCGGATGAGAAATTCCAGACGCCTTGGTTCTAGAGGGCAAATACTCATCAGTTCCAGAAAGGAGAGCCCACTTTTCATCATCCATAAAAGTGGCTCAAGACTCCCATCTATCAACATTCTTTTGGTACATGGTAAATCTGAACAGCTTGTTGATATCGTTAAATGCTTCTCATCATCCCTCCTAGCTGAAAAGTGCATTGCCCTTCATAAGAAAAACGCCCCTCTAAGATATGAGCCTCTAATGTGCTCAAGAACTCCAACACTAGGCTACGGTAAACTGGCAATCTCATGCTCAAAATAGTCAAATTGTGATTAAACTCTATCTTCCTCAATTCTCTAGCTAAACCCAACTCCTCCAACAAATCCCAATCAATATATCTCGGAGCTTGGATTTCACGCTCTTTTATTTGATCAAACCGGTCTAGATGCTTCATATCTCGGAATTGGAGACCATAAGTTGCCGGTGTAATCTCATTGCTTGAGGAAGAAGCTCTAGGTGGAGCTCGAGATCAAGAAGAAGAGGGTGCAACATTTTGAGCTCTAGTTGATGTCGCTCGGGTTGCTCGAGTTACTCTTTGAGGACGACTAGGTCCCGATGAAGAGGCATTGGCAGGAACCTTGGTACGACACATGAGTATGTCACCTACACAACAATCAAAAACACCACAAGCAAGCACAATTCGATTGCCCCGGCAAGAGTAATCCACCAAACAAGTAATAATAGACAATAATTGCTCTCAAAACTCTCTCTTCCCCCACTAACCTAGATTAATTAGCATGAAAATTAATTAATTTCGAAATTATGGAATTTTCAAGTTCTAGACATGAAACTAACTCATAATCATGCTAATACTGATGAATCTAAACTCAAATTGAAGAAATTTGGCCTAAAAATCCCTTAAATTGAGGTTTTTATCCAAAACCTAATTTAGAAAATTTTAGGTTGAGATCTTCAATTTTTGGATGAAATTTGAAGAGAGGAGTGAGAAATCTTACTTGTTTGATGACTAGGAGTGCAAATCCGGGCTTGATTTGGAGTTTTGATCTTCAATGGAGCTTGAATGTGGAGCTTCAATGGAGGGGAAGGGAGAAGAGGTGCGGCGGCCTTATGAGGAAGAAGAAGGGAATGGGAAAAAAATTGGGTATTTTCGTGTTTAATGCGCCGAATCCCGCCGGAGCGCGGTTTGTGACCATTGAGAGAACGGTCGCGCTCTCCTGGTTTTGACCGCGCTCTGGCCGCAGAAACTCGGCCCTTTGGGGCGCGGTTTCGGTGTGACAGCGTGGGGGCGGTCTGGCCGGGTGTAGACGCGTTGTGGCCTCAATAACTCGGCCTCGATTTGCTCGTTCCTGGGCCATGAATGCAACGACGTCTCGGCTTCCTCGAACCACGTGTACCTATTTTCCGACTTTACCTACAACTAAGAAAAACAAAAACAAACCAAAAACCACACAAAAACACACCAAAAACAAAACTAAATCTAGAAAACAAAATTAAAAACTAAAAACAAAGCTTGGGTTGCCTCCCAAGAAGTGCTTGTTTAACGTCATTAGCTAGACGCATTACCGCTCATGTGTTTGGTTTGTTCAAAACCGTTCTTCAAGAATAGCATTGCTGAACCCTTCAAAATACGGCTTCAAACGCTGATCATTCACCTTTTGTAGTGTATGAGTGGCTTCATCATAAATTTCCACCGCTCCATGAGGATACATCTGAGCTACTATGAACGGCCCCGTCCATCTCGACCTCAGCTTACCTGAAAAAGTTTGAGTCTAGATTGATATAGCAAAACCTTATCACCTAACTTTAAACTTTTCCTCCATATTTTCTTGTCATGCCAAGCTTTGGTCTTCTCCTTATATATGGCAGCGTTGTCATAAGCTTCTAACCGTAATTCCTCAAGCTCTTGCAATTGAAGCTTCCTCAACTCACCGGCCTCATCCATCTGAAGACTACAATTCTTCACAGCCTAATAAGCTCGGTGTTGAATCTCCACCGGAAGATGACACGCTTTGCCAAACACCAACCGAAAAGGCAACATCTCAATCGGTGTTTTGTAAGCCGTCCTATACGCCCATAGAGCATCATCTAAACGAGTACTCCAATCCTTCCGGTTTGGCGACACCGTCTTCTCAAGAATGGCTTTGATCTCTCTGTTAGATACCTCAGCTTGTCCATTCGTTTGTGGGTGGTAGGCCGTAGAAATCCTGTGTGTGACATGATATTTCTTCAAGAGCGCACTGACCATTTTGTTGCAAAAATGGGATCCCTTGTCACTAATTAAAGCTCTAGGAATCCCAAATCTTGAGAATATACGTGCCTTCAAAAACTCTGTCACAACTCGGGAATCATCAGTCCTGGTGGCCTTCGCTTCCACCCATTTGGAAACGTAGTCCACCGCTAATAAAATATAAATATTCCCGTAAGAGCTAGGAAAGGGACCCATGAAATATATAACCCAAACATCAAATACCTCACAAAAGATAATTGAAGTTTGAGGCATCCCTTCGGGATATATTTCCGACCCTTTGGCATCGGTCACAGGATTTGCAAAAGGCATACGCATCCCAAAAGATAGTAGGCCAAAAGAATCCTGCATCCAACACTTTCCTAGCGGTTTTCCTAGCAATGAAATGCCCCCCACAAGCATAAGAATGACAAAACGATAAAACTGAAGTCACCTCATTATTCGGAAGAGAACGCCGGATTACCTGATCGGAACAATGTTTCCAAAGATATGGATCGTCCCACACATAATACCGTGCTTCACTCTTGAGTTTATCCCTTTGGGCCTTGCTAAAGCTAGGAGGAAACACACTCGAAACGAGAAAATTTACCAAATGAGAATACCAAGGTTGATGTACACGTACCGAAAACAAGGTATCATCTGGAAATTCTTCTCTAATTGGTGTGACTTGAGCACATCGTTCCCCCTCATGAACTAAGCGACTAAGATGGTCTGCCACCACGTTTTCCGCCCCATTTTTGTCTTTGATCTCAATGTTGAATTCACTCAACAATAAGATCCATCTAATTAACCTGGGCTTCGCCTCCTTCTTCGTCAACAAGTAACGAAGGGATGCATGATCCGTGTAGACGATCACCTTTGTACCTAGCAAATAAGACCGAAACTTTTCCAACGCAAACACCACCGCCAAGATTTCCTTCTTGGTGGTGTAATAATTTTTATGTGCTTCATTAAGAGTCATAAAAGCATAATGGATAACATGAGAAGCCTTACCAATCTTTTGGCCCAAAACTGCTCCTACCGCATTGTCGCTTGCATCACACATCATCTCAAAAGGTAGAGACCAATCTGGGGGTTGAATTATTGGTGCTGTGGTGAGGAGAGCCTTCAACTCATCAAAAGCTTTTTGACAAGCTTCATTAAAGTCAAAGGTCACATCCTTCTTGCATAACTCACAAAGGGGTGAAGCGATCTTGGAGAAGTCTTTAATGAACCTGCGGTAAAAACCTGCATGACCAAGAAAAGAGCGTACTTCTCGAACATTAGTAGGATAAGGCAAGGATTGAATTACTTCAACCTTTATCTTATCAACTTCAATCCCTTTCGATGACACTATATGACCTAACACTATGCCCTGTTCTACCATAAAATGGCATTTTTCAGAATTAAGACAAAGGTTAGTTTCCTCACAACGTTTTAGCACAAGCGTCAAGTGAGTTAAACAAGAATCAAAATCATTGCCATGAATGGTAAAATCATCCATGAATATTTCAATGAAGTTCTCAATGTATTCAGAGAATATACTGACCATACACCTTTGAAAGGTTGCGGGTGCATTACATAGACCAAAGGGCATTCTTCTGTAATTAGCTCACCATCTTGAATTCTTGTTGGAATTAGCTCACCATCTTGATTCTCCTTCACCGTGCTTCCACCTTTCTTAGGAACGACCTGAGTAGGACTTACCCATTTGCTATCCGATATGGGAAAAATCATTCCTACTTGAAGAAGTTTTATGACCTCCATCTTCACTACTTCCATCATAGGCGGGTTCAACCTCCTTTGTGGTTGTCTTGAGGGCTTTGCTTCATCCTCCAATAGGATTCTATGCATACATGTAAAGGGGCTTATTCCTCTAATGTCGGCGATAGTCCATCCTATAGCGGATTTATGATCCCTTAAAACATCCAACAACCAGTTTTCTTGATCTTGAGTCAGCTTGTTTGAGATTATCACCGGTAGAGTATTGTCATCACCTAGAAAAGCGTACTTGAGGTGGTCCGGAAGTTGCTTAAGGTCTACCTTTGGGGCCTGCACAATAGAGGGAACAAGCTTCTCGCTTGGCAATGTTAGTGGAATGGGCTTTGAGCCCGGTAGCAAGAGTGGTCGCTCATAGTGAGCGTTCAACTCAGCTACAATTTCTTGCATATCATCATTCAGCATAAATTCCACTTCATCTTTATCAACCACAGAATTTTCAAGAGTAGATTGCAATTCATCATGATCATTAATGTCAAAGAAATCTTGAACAAGAGTATCTAACACATCAATTGAACATAAAGAATGAACATCATAGGGAAATTTCATAGCATCATAGATATTATATTCCACTTTTTCCCCCATCAAACTCCATGTTTAATGAACCACTACACACATAAATTTTAGTTTTGGCTGTTTTTAGGAATGGTCTACCTAAAAGGATTGGAGCAGCATGCTTGTCATGTTCCATTTCAAGTACGTAAAAATCAGCAGGGAAAATCAACTTATCAACCATAACAAGCACATCTTCTATTATCCCCTTTGGGTAAACGTTAGACCTATCAGCCAATTGAATAAATACAGTTTTTTCATGCAATGGACCAAGCTCAAGAGACTCATAAATTGAATAAGGTAAAACATTGATAGAAGCACCTAAGTCTAGCATAGCCTTTTCAAATTTTTTCTCACCTATGATACAAGGGATAGTGAACATACCTGGGTCCTCGCATTTTTGTGGCAATCGTCTTTGGAAGACCGCTGAGATTTGCTCACTGACCTTGATCTTATGCTTCCCTTTTTTCTTTTGATTCCGCTTGACCGTACATAACTCCTTCAAAATTTTAGCATAGCGAGGAATGCTCTTGATAAGCTTGAGGAGTGGAATATTCACCTCGCACTTGCTAAATGTTTCGAAGATCTCTTTATCGTTCTCGATCTTACGGGTCTCCTTTAAGGCTTCGGGAAAAGGTGGGGGAGGTTTGAGAGCCGAAGTCAAAGGAATCGAAGGATTGTCGCAAATCACCGTCGGCGCGGTTTGACCGTCCCGGAGCGCGATCGCGCTATGGCCGGTTTTGACCGCGCTCTGGCCGTAGTAACTCGGCCCCTCGGAGCGCGGTTGATGGCGCAGGGGCGCTCTGGCTGTTTTACCCGCGCTCGGCATGATATTCAAACTCCGAATTTTCGCCTCCTTCGGGTTCTTCATCAGGCAAAGTTTGTTGCTTTTCGGTTTGTTTTCCAACACTTTACCACTATGGAGAGAGATTGCATTCACATTCTGTTTAGGATTGAGTTCCGTTTGAGAGGGTAACCTGTTGGAATCTTTAGCTTCAAATTTGCTCATTGCCTTTGCAAGTTGGCTCATTTGATTTTCCAAGTTGGTAATGCTCGACTTGGTATCTTGCTGAATTTGGCCCATAGTCTGCTGCATAATGGTCATATTCTGGGTAAGAGCACGGATCATATCATATGTGGATGAGGATGGGCCTTGATTCGGTGCTTGAGTCTGAGGTTGATGTTGAAAGGGAGGTCTAAAACCTGGAGGCCCGTTTTGAGGTGCATGATGTTGATTTTGATTTCCGTACCTCAAATTGTGATGATCCTTCCAGCCCGGATTGTATGAGTTTGAATAAGGATCATATGCTGGTCTTCTTGGCCCATAGCCTCCAAGTGCATTAACTTCCTCCTCTTGAGCATGAACAGTAGGACAAGCATCCGTCTTATGAGTAACATCAGAGAAGAAACCGCAAGGCTTGGCTTGTTGTGGTCCCTTCAGCATGAATTGCCTGAACATTGACTTCAACTCATTCACATCTTCATGTAAAGCCGTAACATCAACAAAATGGGCTGCCTTCATTGAAGCTCTTTTGCTGAATTGACGAGAGCCTTTAGAAAGTTCATGAAATAGATCAAAAGCTTCATCGGGAGTCTTGTTCAGGATGTTCCCTCCACAAGCAGCATTAACATGTCGGTGTTCTTCATCCAATAATCCCTCATGAAGGTACATAATAAGATCCATCTTAGAGTAACCATGATAGGGGCAGCTTGAGATTAGCTTCTTGAACCTCTCATAATACTCATAAAGCGATTCATTCGAGAGCTGTTCAATGTTGCTAATGCTCTTTTTCATACTCGAGAGCTTTGTGGCTGGGAACTACTTCTCAAGGAAAGCCTTTTTCAGTTCCTCGAAGTCTCGATACTGCCAGGAGCCAGATAATAGAGCCAGTCACTCGCTGCATCTTTCAAAGAGAACGCGAAAGCTCTCAACTTGATTTGATCATCAGTGACTCTATTTGGTTTCATGCTAGTGCAGACAACATGAAAAACCGATAAATGCTTGTTGGGATCTTCACCTGCCTTCCCATAGAATTGAGGAAGGAGGTGAATCAATCCTAATTTCAGTTCAAATTGGACACCGTCAGGGAGTGCAGGTATCTTCACCGCCAATGGTTGTTGTGCCAAATCTGGTGTAGTTAACTGTCTCAGTGTCTGAGCCATCTCTACTATTTCAGGAACGCTATCAGAATCAGAAGAAGAAGAAGAAGAAGAAGAAGAAGAAGATGACAGGTTGAACGGTAGTTCTCAAGAATTCGCACGAGCTTGCCTGCGCAACCTAGAGATTGTCCTTTCGATTTCCGAACCAAACGCAACAAGAGATGGATTAGTAACACGGGTATGAACCATACAAGTGGTTCACACCCAAAAAGAAATAAAAAGTAACACTAGATAAATACAAATAATTTGCCGAGTCCCCGGCAATGGCGCCAAATTTGACGAGCACTTTTACGTCGCTATAAAAGCACTGCCAAAGAAAATTCCTAACTTCCTAACCTAGGTATAGTGGAAGCAAGGGTCGAACCCACAGGGACTCATATTATTCGTATTTATATAATATTACCAAGAGAAAAAGGGGGGTTTTATGGTTTTGATCTAACAATCTAAGCAATTAAACTAATTAAAGCTAAGCAAGTAAAATAAGTTGAGATTCAAATATGGAGAAAAGCGTCCAACTAGTTTCGTATCCATTGTATACATGAGTTTTGATCATCGATAATCCTTATTTCAATTTCCCTTGACTAATCTATTGTGAATTTATGAATTCAAGCTTATTGTGGTTGTTAATATACACCGTCTTTAACAACCTTTTAATCAATTAACCTATCAAACCTTCTATGTCAAGTTGATCATGCAATTAAGTTCAAAGCATTCAATAGAAACAATATTCATGAATTCCACCGTCTATTCATGAAGTCTTGTGATTAAATTCTCCGCCTTTGATTAACCTTATTCCACCGTCTATAAGTTTAATCAAAGGATTCATCCATGAATAATCAAATTTCACCGTCTATTTAATTATTATAGTTTTAATACAACCTAGAAGTAGAATAGGTGGCCAATCTATACTAATCCTAAGTGAATTTAATCAATCAAGCATGGAGAGATTTAATCTAGTCAAGGCAAACTAAAATAATTCAAATCTCACAAACAATCATGCACACAACTTCAACTAACTAGTTGGACATGAGAAAATTAGCTAGAAATTGTCATTGAAGAAAAATAAAACTTACAAGAGTCAAATTGATCTTCAATTGCAAAATTAGGGTTTTGTCTCCCACAAATCTCCAAATTCTTCAAACTTAGAACACAAGTAAAAGATAGCATAATCTCTAAATTAAAATCTAAAGAAAGTATTTATATGAAGTCTAAAAATATCCAAAAGCATAAAAATATCCAAAAACATTAAAGAAGTCGACCCACAAGATCTCACGGAAGCCCAAGTTAGCGTCGCCGATACGCGCCGGAGCGCGGTTTGATGCCTCCCAGATCGCGGTCGCGCTCTACCGGTTTTGACCGCGCTCTGGCCGCTGAAACTTGGATCTCTCGGCGTGGTCTAGGCTCCACTACTCGGTTTGGCACTTCACTTCTCATCTTTGTAATTCTTGCCTCAAATCTTTACTTCAATGCCTCCTATGCATCCTGAGGTCCGTCCTAAGCTTTCCATCTACCGTCTTCCACCATCCGACCTGCAATTATGCACAAAGACGTGTAGATTTCGAACTAAACGAAAATAGAATCTAAACTAAAACTTAGAACGAAATCCTAGCTAAAAATGCATATAACGGAAATAAAAACATGCTCTAAAACCTATACCTATATGCTCTATCACTTATCCATTTACAACTCACACCAAATGGATTGATGACTTTCATAAATCACCAACATTCCTCCCCCATTTGTGCAACGTTATAAACTTGAACTTTTATATAAGATGTAAATGTTCGTAGACTTGAATTTACAACTTGTAATCATCACATTCATGTACTAAAGAATCATGGTGCTCCTAAGGTTTGAACCACATCAAATTTTCTAAGTACATGTAGTAACTTTTAAACATGAGTTTCTTAGCATATACGTGCTCTCCTTGACGCATTTGTAAAAGGCTCTTTCGTCCCATAACTTCTCACATGTGCTTTAGTCAGGTAATCTTTGGACTCTAACTTGGAAGAAGCCTTACACTTCCACACATGCATAGTTGAGTCTTCTAACGTGCCCTACATAGCAATTTCCAAAGACTCATTAATGAAAACTTGTTTCAATACTAGTTTCATGTAGGCCTTGAGCATCTACCTTGATGGGAATTTTAATATACTCTCCAACTCCATGACTTTGGCTTTCCTCATTGAATTCAACCCACACCTTTCGATGAGGGGGAATTGGGTGTCCAAATCTTGGAATTACAAGGATTTTAACCCCATCCCTCGCGATGCCCTAGACACCAAATCTTTTGGAAAACTCTTCGTCAAGTGATCGGCAAGGTTATTGTGTGTTCGAACAAAGACAACCGAGATGACTCCATGGGTGGTCAATTCTCTAACCGAACTATGCCTCACACCAAGATGTCTTGATTTCCCATTATACACATGGCTATAGGCCTTTGCCAACGTGCTTTGGCTATCACAAAAGATAGCAATAGGGGAAAGCGGCTTTGGCCACAAGGGGATCTCACTCACGAGATTCCTAAGCCATTCAGCCTCCTTGCCTGCCGAGGCAAGTGCAACGAAAACCGACTCCATTGTCGAAGTCGTTATGCAAGATTGTTTCTTGGATG
The DNA here is from genome assembly GCA_964016875.1 of Fallopia convolvulus. Lineage (NCBI taxonomy): Eukaryota > Viridiplantae > Streptophyta > Magnoliopsida > Caryophyllales > Polygonaceae > Fallopia > Fallopia convolvulus. The sequence goes on from OZ024730.1 coordinate 26,029,224, forward strand.
CCCAAGAAATTGCGCCACCACCCAATAGGAATACCCAACCACTTGTCGACGAGTGGTCTTCCATATTGGTGATCCAACTTGCATCGGTATAACCTTCCAAAGTGGAAGGATTACCCATGTATACAATACCATAAATCATCGTTCCCTTCAAATAACATAGCACTCTTCTTAGAGCATTCCAATGACTATCACTTGGTCGACTTGTGTAGCGACTCAATTTTCCGACGGCATAAGCTATGTCGGGGGGTGTACTCGTCATTGCATACATCAAACACCCTATCACTTGCGAATACTCAAGTTGAGAAATTTGTTCTCCTAGGTTAGGAAGGAGTTTCTCACTAGGATCCATAGGCGTGCTTACCGGCGTGGATTTATCACAATTAAATCGTTTCACCACTTTCTCGATGTAATGGGATTGTGTTGGGGCCAAGCCCCTACGATCCCTTACTATCTTAATTCCTAAGATCACATCAGCCTCTCCAAGATCCTTCATGGAGAACTTAGTAGACAAGAATTCTTTTGTCTTATCCACTAACATTTGGTTTGTAGCAAATATAAGCATGTCATCAACATATAGACAAATTATAACTTCTTGACCAGAAGGTGTCAAAATAATCAACACCCTCTCTTTGTCTAAAGCCTTGGTTAACCAATCGAGCCTTAAACTTGTCAATGGACCCATCGGCCTTCATATTTATTTTGAAGATCCATTTACACCCTAATGGCTTGCATCCGGGTGGAAGGTCCGACAATTCCCATGTGTTGTTGCCAACAATGGAGTCCATCTCATCTTGGATTGCTTCTTTCCAAAACGAAACATCTTGAGAAGTCATGGCTTCGTTGAAAGTCTTAGGATCCTCATCCATATGAAAATATGAAATTCTTTGACCCTCATTTTCTCTATACCCTTCAACCAAGAACATCTCAAAGATGGGCTCACGAGACTTATGTCCCATCGCAAGTGCCTCATGCACTCGACGTCGCTTACTCTTTTGAGCCCTAGTCGAAGACGCACCGGCCTTACTCGTGCCAAGCAGTGCCACGGCATTGTCCTCGGCATCGCTAGGCGCGCTGGCATCTTCGTCCTCGATCCCCGCAGCCTTACGCTTTGGCGATCTCAAATTCTCACTGGGGTTCGATCCTTCGAGCAACGGCGTTTCGCTGGTGTCGTCACCATTCGACGACAAAGGCACGCCTTGCAACGCCCCTTTGATTGTACCTTTTGTCGCGCCTTGTGGCGCGGCGGCACGAAACATGGAACGAGTCACTCTCGGTCCAAGCGCCGAAGTTGGTTCTTCCTTAGTTTCCATTGGGTCCGAGTATGGATCAACTTCTTCTTGATTCTTTTCTCTAGGCCTAAGACTAGATGTGAATCTAGTCTCATCAAATATTGCGTCACGCGATTCTATCACGGTATTTACTGAAATTGCATGATTAGGCTCTATAACAAAGAACCTATAGGCCTTAGAATTATGTGCATATCCAATGAAGATGCACTCAACACCCCTGTCTCCCAAAGTATTTCGTTTAGGGTCCGTTAGTCTTACGACCGCACGACATCCCCATATACGAAGATGATTAAGACTAGGCTTTTTCCTGAACCACAACTCGTAAGGTGATTGACGATTCCTCTTGTTAGGCACTCTATTCAAAATAAAGTTTGTCGTTAGCATCGCCTCACCCCAAAACGATTTCTTTAACCCGGAGTAGGACAACATGGCATTTACCATGTCCTTAAGCACACGGTTCTTTCGTTCCGCCACCCCATTTTGTTGAGGGGTATATGGAGCCGTTGTCTCATGGATTATACCACAGGACTCAAAGTACTCCTTGTCCATATACTCACCACCACCACGATGGCGTTGCATGCAAATCTCCCAAGTCGGAATGGACTAGTCCTAGGACTCCTTCCTCTCTTTCAATCCTCTTGAAAGGAAGCCTAGTTATTTTGGTTAGCAAGCAAGTTTTACACTTTTCTTGTGTAGGTTCAATGTTAGGAATAACTTGATCCTTTTCCATATCCAACATGCGCCTCACGTGGACATGCCCTAACCTCGCGTGCCATAGATCATAAACCGAATCATTTGACACAACCATGTAATCATACATAACTTTACTATTATTGATTACATTAAGTAGGAACATATTGTTCTTATAGTGGCCAAAGCCTACAAATATTCCTGCCCTACTTATCACTAGACGATCGGCCTGAAAGACCAATCGATATCCCAAATTATTCAATACACCACCACTTACAACATTCTTTCTAATGTTGGGTGCGTACAATACATTGTGTATAATAAGTTCCTTCCCACTTGTAAAGTGTATAATCATGTCTCCTTTTCCTAAGACCGGAGTCGTCGACTCGTTTCCCATGTAGAGAACTAAACCATCCTCCACATCCTTCATGTGCTTGAACCATCTTTTGTCCATGCACACATGGGTGGTGGCTCCCGAGTCAAGCCACCAATTCAGATTCTCATCCTTCAAGAAAATACATTCATCAATTTTAGATACACTAAACAATGTGTCACGTTTAGATAAACAAAGTTCCATTGGATTACCTTGCTCGGGGCTTGCGCCCGAGCCCGACTTAGGCGTAGGCGCGCCCTTGTCTTTGCGCACGGGTTTGGATTCGCAATCCCGTTTCATGTGACCAACCTTGCCACAATTCCAACATGTCCCCTTTGGATTTTCCTTAGAGACACGTTTCTCGCCTTTTCTACTCTTACCACCCTTGGACTTCTTGGGCCACTTGGTGCCCTTGCCCTTGCGTTTAGCTGCCTCCATGGTGTTCACCGAATGGGCGGTCTTGTCCTCATTCTTCTTCCCTTTATCGTTCATTTTGAACTCCTCCTCAATCCGAAGATGGGAGCCAAGTTGGACAAGATTCATGTCCTCCTTAGAATGCTTAAGAAGATATTTTGCCTCATTAAATGAAGAAGGCAATTTATCCACTATGGACGAAACAGCGTAATTGTCCTCCATAGCAATACCATGTTGGGTAAGTCGACCGAATATGCGTACCAATTCATGGTATTGATCCATACCGGTCTAGACTCCACCATTTTATAATTGTTGAAGTTAGAAACAAGTAACTTCTTGGACGAAGCATCTTCGACCAAGTATTTCCCTTCGAGTGCCTCCCAAAAACCACGAGCGGGCTCGTAGTTTTGATACACATCGAAGAGGGAGTCCGCAATACCATTCAAGATATGACCACGACATATGTAGTCGTCATTCTCACATTTTCCATAACGCCTATATTCAAGCGCTATGGATTGGCTTTGTTGGCTTTGTTCCTCTGTCTCATTCTCGACCACTTTCGGTATGGGGGTGGTTTCTCTGGGCGTGGTTTTGTAAGTACATACACCACTTTCAAAGAAGTAAGCAAGAAATGCATCTTCTTTTGCCATCGACGGAACTCCAAGCCCTCAAACTTTTCAAGTTTCACGAACTTAGAGGTTGATGTCTCTCTATTTGGTGGTGTTTTCATATGTGATTTCCTTTGTAAATATGTTTCTTTTTCCCCTTTTCTTGTGCGCTTTGTTCCTTTTTAGCCTAGTTCCCGCATTTCTATGAGATTCAGAGACTACGCACCTTTTATGTGTTTTGTAGGTAATTTGGCATGAATCAAGGATCGATTTGAAGGAGGGTCGAGACATGGAGCAAAGGCCGAGCTAAAGCGGGAAAGAGAGAAGCAAGCCATGAAGAAGAACAAGAGAAGCCAACTAAGAAGAAGGTGGAACGAAGTCAAGACCGAGTTGCAACAACGTCGGGCCCGACTTTGAAGTCTCCAACCTCGACCGAGTTGCACAGTACCTCGGGCCCGAGGTTCCTCCGTGTCGGTCCGAGTCGGTCACCGGACTACTTGGGCTCCAAGGCACGAATTTGTGGACTTCCACTTTTGCCCTTCATCTAATCTATAAAAGGCCCTCTTGTCTTCTAAGAAAGGGTTCCCCCCCACACACACAAAAAGGGGGGTTCCAAAAAAGGGGGTTCCAAGGGGGGCCAAGAGGATTCTTGGAGAGCAAGGAGGAAGGAGAGGAGAAGGAGAAGAGAGAGAATCGGCCAAGGGAGAGGAAGACTTGAGAGGTTTTGTTGGTAGATTTGCTTTGATTTGCTTTGTTCTTGTGGATTTGAAAACCCTTGATTTGAATTTGTGGATTGTTTTGGATTTGAATGAAACTTTGCTTTGTTTTGAGATTGATTATGATGATTGCTTTCCCTTTTGATTTGATTGCTTTCTTTGCTTGTCACATGGAGTAGATCTCCTTGATCTTGGGTTATGGGGGAAAACCCTAGCTAGGTTAGGGCTAGAAACCCCAATTCCATAGCCTTGAGTGTTTGATCTAAGGAACCCACTCTACATAGAGCTACAATTCCTTGCGAAAGTTGGGAATCAAGTCTTGAGATTGGCAAAGTAGCGAAAGTGAACATGTGTCAATCTCAAGACCTTGCTTCGAAGGGGATTTCCCCATGGATCGAGGTGTAGATGTGGTTGGAACGAGGGCGAAAGCACTCGATCCTAGTCCGATCATCACTCATTGCCTGAATTGGGGTGGAAAAGCCTTAATCTACTAGGGAAGGAACCCAAAAGCCCAAGATCTACTTTTAAAATCTTTGAGTTCGACATCCCCAGCTACCTCGGGCCCGACGTACACAGTGTCGGACCCGACTTCCTCTTGTCGCCAAACTCAGGCCCGACGTGACCTCAGTGTCGGTCCCGACTGTTTTCTTTGTTTTCCTTTGTTTTATGCTCTCCTTTCTAGCTTCCTAGTATCTAGGCACATCGATCGAGTAGACTTCCCGAGTGTTCGACACCCACCACGTACTACAATGGGGTCGGGTTATAAATTGTATCTCTTGACCCTCGCATCCGAGAGCGATCAAAAAGATTGGCGCCGTTGCCGGGGAAGTCTAAGTGCATTGAGTGCCAATTTGGTGAGTTTCTTGTGTTTTGGTAGTGATTTGGGTGAGGGAATAGCCCAAACCCTTTGTTTGTTTTTGATTTGTTTTGGTTTGTGTTTTTGTTTCATAGGTGTATGCTAGCTCGTTCCTCCCGAGGAACACTTGAGCTTGAGTTTGTTGAGTGATCCGGAAAGTATTCTCAAGGAAGCCCGAAGAAGGAAAAGGATGGCGAATCAAGCTCTCCATGTTGATGAGGAGTTGGCTCAACTTAGGGCCGAAATGGCTAGATTGCAACTTGAGAGGGACAATCAAGAGGAGGTGGCAAGAAGAGAACGGGAGCAACGGATGAGAGCCGATGCTCAACTCAACGCTCTACCCCGGAATGCACGCCAATACATGCATCCGGAGTTGAGGGTACCCGAGCCGGCTATTGTGCTTCCCGAGGTTGCCAAGAATTTTGAGATCAAGACGCAATTCATCTCCCTCATCAAGCGTGATCAATTCGAGGGCCGTCCGCATGAGTGTCCCATAGAGCACGTCAAACGCTTTGTGGACATGTGTGAGACGATCTCTACCGACGAGGAGACATTGGAGTATGTTGTTCTAAAGGCGTTCAAATGGTCACTTGGGGGCAAGGCCACACATTGGCTCGAGAGCCAAGCTCCTAGGTCAATCACAACTTGGAAGACACTCTATGATGCTTTCTTGATGAATTTCTTCCCGCCCTCAAAGACAACCGAGTTGAGAAGGAAGATTGCAAGTTTTCAACAAGGTCCGAATGAGCCTCTCTTCGAAGCATGGGACCGTTTCAAGGAGATGTTGCGCCAATGTCCTACTCATGGCCAACAACCATATGTGCTTCAAGACATATTTTTCCAAGGCATCAATCCGGTAACGAAGGACAAGCTCAATCTCCACACCGATTGTGGGTTCATAGACTTGACACCGGATCAAGCTTGGGAGCTACTTGACAAGCTATCCGATTATGAGGCCATGTATGGGGTGAGTCAAGCTAGCAAGGAGGTGAAAGTTCAAGGTGAAGGTGCAAGGAAGTTATATGATCCAAAGGGAGAAGACATTGATAGGGATGTGAAGCTCCAATTCCTTGAAGGTGAAGTGAGCAAGCTTAAGAGGCAAGTCCACTACTACAAGCAAAATGCTAGAGCTTGTGAGGAGTGTGGATCCTTTGCACATGCTACACAAGTTTGTCCGAATGAGAGCCAAGTGCACTTGGCCGAGCGAATTGAGGAGGCAAACTATGTTCGAGGAAATTTCGGTGGAAGAGGCAATTTCAACAATGATGGCAATGGCCGGTGGAACAACGGTCAAGCTCAAGGCTACAACAACAACTTCAACCAAAACGAGCCAAGGGCGCCACCACCACCATATAGACCACCGGGATTCAATGAGTTACAAACATTTGCTCAAGAGATGAGAGATGGGTTCAAGGAGATGAGGACCCAATTCAATGAGTTTGGTGCATGGAGAAGGCAAGTCGACAATCAATTTGCTCAAATTGCGGCTCAAGCCCCGAGAGAGAATGGGAGACTTCCGGTCCGACCCGAGGAGAATCCTCGAGCTCAAAACAATCAAAATAAAGTCCGGGCAATTGGATTGAGAAGTGGCCGAAACCTACCCGAGCCACACGTGCCTAAGAAGAATGAAGAGAGTCGGACCAACTTACCCAGCAAGTCGGGTCCGAAGTTCCCCGAAGTCAACCCAGCAAGAAGATCGACTCCTTCACCATGGACCGAGGTTGAGAGCAACTCGGGATCGACGTACACAAACCTCGATCCAACTCCTCTTCCCAGGACCGAGATTCACAACATCGGGCCCGACATGGTGCCCAAGTCGGTCTAATCAGAAAATGTTGCAATTGAAGTAGGGAAGTCCAAAGAAGTTGATCCAAACAAGATTCAAGGTGCAACAATTCTTCCATATCCCTCGAAGAAGCCAAAAGATGTTGTTGAGAACAAGTTCAAGAGGTTTCTCAAACTCTTGCAAGGCTTGAACATCTCTATCCCGTTCACCGACGCATTGAGTGAGATGCCATCTTATGCCAAGTTTTTAAGGGAGATATTGAGCAAGAAGAGGTCCATAGTGGAAATGCAAGATGAAGTCAAGACCTTGGAGTTACCACAAAAGCTAGGAGATCCCGGTCGTTTTGCTATAACCATTGGTGTGGGGTCTCAAAATTTCCAAGCCTTGTGTGATCTTGGAGCAAGCACGAGCATCATTCCTTACACCATATGGAAATCCACATCTATGGGTCTCATAGCTCCGGTCAACATGAGGTTAACGATAGCGGATGGGTCGTCCATCGAACCAATTGGTATCGTCGAGGATTATCCCGTTTGCATTGAAGGCCACTATGTCTCAATCGACTTTGTTGTAGTAGACATGATAGAAGTGCCGGGTGAACCGATCATACTAGGGAGACCTTTCCTTGCCACGGTTGGGGCAATCATTGATGTAAAGAAGGGCCACTTGTCTCTTGACATTGGAGGAAGAGAAATTGAGTTTTTCTTTAGGCCAACTTCAAAAGGGACCGTACATAAGGAAGCTAAGATGATCCAAATTCCTCTTTGATTGCAATGGGAAGCCGTTTCTAAGAAGTCAAGGCCAAGGGAGCTTAGGTTGAAAGCCACCCCACCACCTAGAGAAATTGAGATAGAGCGCCAAGGTCTAGCCCTCAATATGATTGAGCATGAGCAATTGGAGGAAAGGATGTCTTACTTGGAGGTGTTCAAGGCCGAGAAAGAAGAAGTTCAAGCACCACCGGAACCATCTCAAGAACTCAAGGAGCTTCCAAAAGATTTGAGGTACGCATTTCTTGGTCCCAACTCTTCTTTACCCGTAATCATAAATGCCAACTTGAATGATGAGGAGGAGTCTAAGTTGTTGAAGGTTCTAAGAAAACATAGAGGAGCTTTAGGGTATTCACTAGAGGAACTAAAGGGAATCTCTCCCTCAATTTGCATGCATAGGATTTATATGGAGGATAACCATAAACCCACTATTGAACCCCAAAGAAGATTAAATCCTAACATGAAAGAATTGGTAAAGAGTGAAATACTTAGGATGTTGGATGCGGGAATTATCTTCCCAATTTCCGATAGCAAGTATGTGAGTCCCGTGCATGTAGTTCCTAAGAAAGGAGGTCTCACCGTTGTGCAAAATGAAAAGGGAGAAATGATACCTATGAGAACCACAACAAAATGGCGTATGTGTATTGATTACCGTAAGCTTAATATCGGCACTCGCAAAGACCATTTTCCTCTTCCTTTCATAGACCAAGTCCTAGAGAGATTAGCACAACATGAATATTTTTGCTACCTTGACGGGTATAGCGGGTTTTGGCAAATCCCTATTCATCCCGATGATCAAGAGAAGACGACATTCACATGTCCTTATGGGACTTTTGCCTATAGACGCATGCCTTTTGGTTTATGTAATGCGCCGACAACATTTCAAAGATGCATGATGTCCATCTTCTCCGATATGGTTGAGGATATAGTAGAAGTGTTTATGGATGATTTCTCCGTCTACGGTTCCTCATTTGATGTTTGCTTAGCTAACTTAGACAAGGTTTTGACTAGATGTGAGGAGACTATCTTGGTGCTTAATTGGGAAAAATGCCACTTTATGGTGAAGGAGGGCATAGTACTAGGACATCTAGTTTCTAGTAGGGGGATAGAGGTAGATAGAGCTAAAGTTGAAATAATTGAAAAACTACCTCCTCCCTCTTGTGTTCGTGATGTTAGGAGTTTCTTAGGTCATGCAGGATTTTATAGACGGTTCATCAAGGATTTTTCTAAAATTGCAAAACCATTGTCTAACCTCTTGATGAAGGATGTGCCCTTTGTTTTTTCCGAGGATTGCATGAGTTCTTTTTGTAGGTTGAGAGATGCCTTGATCTCGGCTCCAATAATGGCGGCACCCGATTGGAATCTTCCATTCGAGGTGATGTGTGATGCTAGTGATTTCGCCGTAGGGGCCGTCCTTGGGCAAAGGAAGGATGGAAAGTTGCATGCCATCTACTACGCAAGCAAAACTTTGGATGAAACTCAGTGCAATTACACAACAACAGAGAAAGAGTTTCTTGCGATAGTGTTTGCATTTGAGAAATTCCGTTCATATCTTGTGGGATCAAAGGTGGTAGTCTTCACAGACCATGCGGCAATCAAATACCTCATGAAGAAGAAAGATGGAAAGCCGAGGCTTCTAAGGTGGATGCTCCTTCTCCAAGAGTTTGACCATGAGATCAAGGACAAAAACGGTGCGGAAAATGTGGTAGCGGATCATCTATCCCGTTTGCCCATCGAGTACATGTTGGAGATGGAGGATGGTATGACTATAGATGATTCAAGAGCAGATGAAGTTCTCATGAGCGGAAAGGAGGAAAGGAAGGGTGGATCGACGAACCAAGTACGTAGGGCCCGAGGTTCAGGACATCGGACCGAAGGCAAGGCAAGTACGAGTGAGTCGGGACCGAAGACTTCAACATCGGGCCCGAGTAACCTATGTGTATGCGAAGCTGGACCGGCGTCCAACCATGTCGGGCCCGGTATACTTCAATGTCGGTCCGTGGAAGAAAGTAAGTTTCCTAGCTCGATTCCAATTCCTTCTCGTTCTCAATTGATTGATTCTTTCTCTCCCACTGACTTTCTTTCTATTAGTGACGTAAGACGAGGGGTTTCCCCTTGGTTTGCGGATTTTGCTAACTTTGTCGTAGGGGGAGTGATCCCACCAAATTTGTCTTATCAAGCTAGGAAGAAATTCTTACATGATGCTAGACAATACTTTTGGGATGATCCATATCTCTACAAGGAAGGGCGTGATCAAATCTATAGACGGTGTGTGTCAAGTGAAGAGGTTGAGAGCATAATTCACCATTGCCACTCCTTGCCTACGGGAGGTCACGCTAAGAGTTCCAAAACCACCTCAAAAATTCTTCAATGTGGTTATTATTGGCCAACCATGTTCAAGGATGTGCATGATTATGTGAGGAAGTGTGAGGAGTGCCAAAGAGAGGGGAACCTATCAAGGAGGAATGAGACTCCTCAAACTGGCATTCTAGAAGTTGAGTTATTTGATGTATGGGGTATTGACTTCATGGGACCATTTCCCACATTGGGGCCTTACAAGTACATCTTGGTAGCCGTGGACTATGTTTCAAAATGGGTGGAGGCCATACCAACGAGAACCAATGATGCTAAGGTGGTGATGAAGTTTTTGAAAAGCAACATTTTTGCAAGGTTTGGTGTGCCTAGGGTTCTCATAAGTGATGGTGGACCTCATTTCATTGAGAGGTGCTTCGAAAATGTGTTGATTAAGTATGTGGTGTATCATCGAGTTGCTACTCCTTATCATCCTCAAACAAGCGGGCAAGTCGAGGTGTCAAACCGTCAAATCAAGGCTATCTTGGAGAAGACCGTATCTCGATCAAGGAAAGATTGGGCCTCTAAGCTCGATGATGCACTTTGGGCTTATAGAACCGCCTTCAAGACACCTTTGGGAACTACACCCTTCAATCTAGTTTATGGCAAGGCATGTCATCTTCCGGTAGAGCTTGAGCACAAGGCGAAATGGGCACTCAAAGAGATGAATTGGGATATCAACTTGGCCGGTGAGAAAAGATTTCTAGAACTTCATGAGTTGGGGGAATTAAGGTTGAAGGCCTATGAGAACTCCAAGCTATACAAGGAGAAGACCAAGAAGTTGCATGATAGGAAGTTAATTCCAAAGACCTATCAAACCGGTGACAAGGTTCTCCTTTTCAATTCAAGGCTTAAACTTTTCCCCGGGAAGTTAAGGACTAGGTGGAGCGGACCATTTGTGGTCCACCGTATCTATGCTCATGGTGCGGTGGACTTGGTTGATGAACAAGGACATATTTTCAAAGTGAATGGTCATCGAGTGAAGAAGTTCTATGACAAGGACGGTCCAAACGAAGAAGTTAGAGCCTCATGGGCTCTCGTCCTCGCCGATTGATCCTAAACATGCCATTGAAGAATAAGAAATTGTGAGCTTTTCATACTCTTCTCTCTTGCTTTTAAGTTTTGATTTCCTTGTTTGATGGGGACATCAAAAATTTTAAGTATGGGGTGGGGGTAGGTGTGTTCATGATTTCACTTGTTTATGTTTGTTTGTTATTTTGAGGATATTTAGTTTGTGTTCCTAGTTTGTATTTGGGATGTTTGCTTATTGGTTAGTGGTTTGAGGAAAGACGTGGATGATTAATTTGGTCTTGAATGGATTAGCTTTTGGTTTTAGAGAAATTTTTCATAAAAAAAAAATCCATAAAAAATTGAAAAATTGTGTTAAAAACAACAAAAAGATTTTGTGTTTTGTAGGTTTTGGACTAGAAATTCCCATCTTAGATTGCCAAAATAAAAGCTAATGATGATGTGAGCATGTAAATTCCTTTGCATATTTTTGGATAGTTTAGCCTCTAAAATGATGTTGCTTTTGATATGATCATGATATCTTGCTTGTTTTATTGAGCATGTGAGTTCTAGGATGAGTTCTTATGCAACTAAGTATGAGTGACCCTTGTGAGATTGATTTTTGGCCATTTTAGGGATGCTTGATCATATTTGCATATCCCTCATTTTTCTTGTGTAATTAGCTCATTCATGCTTAGTAAAACTTGCTATTGCGGTGTTTATCTATTTTCCAAGACCGTCATGAGAATTGTCCTAGCATGGTCACATTGATTTTGAACTTTATTCTTCTAGTCACATAAATGTTCCATATCCTACCATGAAGTTAATCCTTTGATTGTAGCCCCGTTCTAGCCTAAGCCTTTGTTTGAAACTCCTCAAAAATATTATTCCTAGCCTTATATGACTTGACCCTTATGGGATTGGACTTTAGAAGAGAGGTTTGGATTGTATTTGAAGAGTTGAGATTCTCTTGGGTTTAAGGGCAAAGAATGGTGTTATGAATCATGTGGGTAGTGCATCTTTGTTGTACAAAAATGAAAAAAAAAAAAAGAAAAGGAAGAAAGAAAATGTTGGAAATGTAAAGTGGAATGAAAGCAAAGAGCTTAAGTGAAGAAAATGGTCCGACCGAGTTACAAGCAACATCGGGCCCGATGTCATAAGAAAGTCGGTCCAAATGTAGAAAGTATTGAAAATCCAACAAAAAGCATAAGAGCAAAGATGAAGTGGAATGTTAAGTGAAATTTTGGGTTGAAAGGAAAATGTTAAGTCTTTTGGGTGAGTATGAAAGTAATTGTGGAATTTGGTGAAGTTGGTGAGAGTTTAGGTTGTTCAATCCCCATTTTAAGCACCACAAGACCAAATAATTCCCACCTTGAAAAATACCAAAAGCCCCATTACAACCCGGCCGAATGGAACCTCTTTGAGGACCTCCATTGAGCCAAGTTCGAAATTCTTTGTGTACTTTGCATTAGGCATCTCTAGGTGGAGGAATTGGTGATATTAGCTTCAATAGTAAAGTCCTTACTTGCATGATTTTTGAGCTTGAGTGTTCATTGCTAAACCCAAACACATGATGAGTGATACACATTCACATATCCCTAAAGTGAGGCTTAGTTGCATTGACTTTATTCCTTGGAACACTTAATCATATGTGATGATGTAATCTTGCTTGAATATCGATCACTTGTGCTTAAAATGTGTTTTCATACGAGGCTTTACTTGAAGATTATGTTTCGGTCTTGCTTACATTGTTATTGCTTGAGTACAAACAAGTTTAAGTATGGGGTATTTTGATGTCTCTCTATTTGGTGGTGTTTTCATATGTGATTTCCTTTGTAAATATGTTTCTTTTTCCCCTTTTCTTGTGAGCTTTGTTCCTTTTTAGCCTAGTTCCCGCATTTCTATGAGATTCGGAGACTACGCACCTTTTATGTGTTTTGTAGGTAATTTGGCATGAATCAAGGATCGATTTGAAGGAGGGTCGAGACATGGAGCAAAGGCCGAGCTAAAGCGGGAAAGAGAGAAGCAAGCCATGAAGAAGAACAAGAGAAGCCAACTAAGAAGAAGGTGGAACGAAGTCAGGACCGAGTTGCAACAACGTCGGGCCCAACTTTGAAGTCTCCAACCTCGGACCGAGTTGCACAGTACCTCGGGCCCGAGGTTCCTCCGTGTCGGTCCGAGTCGGTCACCGGACTACTTGGGCTCCAAGGCACGAATTTGTGGACTTCCACTTTTGCCCTTCATCTAATCTATAAAAGGCCCTCTTGTCTTCTAAGAAAGGGTTCCCCCACACACACACAAAAAGGGGGGTTCTAAAAAAGGGGGTTACAAGGGGGGGCAAGAGGATTCTTGGAGAGCAAGGAGGAAGGAGAGGAGAAGGAAAAGAGAGAGAATCGGCCAAGGGAGAGGAAGACTTGAGAGGTTTTGTTGGTAGATTTGCTTTGATTTGCTTTGTTCTTGTGGATTTGAAAACCCTTGATTTGAATTTGTGGATTGCTTTGGATTTGAATGAAACTTTGCTTTGTTTTGAGATTGATTATGATGATTGCTTTCCCTTTTGATTTGATTGCTTTCTTTGCTTGTCACATGGAGTAGATCTCCTTGATCTTGGGTTATGGGGGAAAACCCTAGCTAGGTTAGGGCTAGAAACCCCAATTCCATAGCCTTGAGTGTTTGATCTAAGGAACCCACTCTACATAGAGCTACAATTCCTTGCGAAAGTTGGGAATCAAGGCTTGAGATTGGCAAAGTAGCGAAAGTGAACATGTGTCAATCTCAAGACCTTGCTTCGAAGGGGATTTCCCCATGGATCGAGGTGTAGATGTGGTTGGAACGAGGGCGAAAGCACTCGATCCTAGTCCGATCATCACTCATTGCTTGAATTGGGGTGGAAAAGCCTTAATCTACTAGGGAAGGAACCCAAAAGCCCAAGATCTACTTTTAAAATCTTTGAGTTCGACATCCCCAGCTACCTCGGGCCCGACGTACACAGTGTCGGTCCCGACTTCCTCTTGTCGCCAAACTCGGGCCCGACGTGACCTCAGTGTTGGTCCCGACTGTTTTCTTTGTTTTCCTTTGTTTTATGCTCTCCTTTCTAGCTTCCTAGTATCTAGGCACATCGATCGAGTAGACTTCCCGAGTGTTCGACACCCACCACGTACTACAACGGGGTCGGGTTATAAATTGTATCTCTTGACCCTCGCATCCGAGAGCGATCAGAGGCCATCTCCTTGATCGATGATTCACTCGTTGAAGACTTGCCTTGCAAGTCACAAAACAACAAAAACTAAAACAATACATAAACGTTGAAGATTGTTAGTTTTAGTTAGTGTTGTTAGTTGAAGGTTAGATTTGGCTCTTATAGACCCCGAAGGGTAATCAAGACGATTGAGTAGACCCCGAAGGGTAATCTCATGAGTAGACTCGAAGGTAATCTCGTTGTGTGTAGACCACAAGGGTAATCACCGCCGAATGTTGTTAGTTTATGTTAGCACAAGTTAAAACTTTAAAGCATAAACAAAACATGACTTGATTAGATAAGGCAACGAGTCACGGGATGAGATCCCGCTTTCCTTCAACGTTTATTGCCCCTATTAATATGCCTAGGGATTAACCACAATAACGTTGCGAGATAAAACATTGTTATACAATGAACATGTGGCAAACATGTATCATCATTGTATATATACGCACCTCGTTCTTCAATAAATGTCTTGTGAATTGATGTAGAACAATCAAACACAACTCTAGTGATTTTATTAGAACTCACGAAACCTCTCAAGATATTGAATTCTCGAACTCCTCCAAACGACGTGTCAAGCCTTTATTTATAGGCAAGAGGATGGGCGGTTATGGAGAAAGAAATGGGAAGTTATTTTGTTGAGAAAATTAAGGAGAAAAACAAGGAGGATTAATAGGAAAGTTGTTGTAACCAACTTGGTAATTTCCCTCAACTAACTTTCAAATTTCAAATCCATCCTTATCCAAAACTCAAGGCAAAAGCCCAAAATTGGCCCATGAGGCGCGCGACCCAATCCAAGGGGAAGCTAGCTCCGAGCTAGCTTGACGCGCCCACACGCTCGAGACATGAAATTTGCATCTCGACTCTACGAAGCTCGGCGAAGCTTTCGCGAAGCCAAAAGGTCAACGCCCTAGCTCAAACCTATCTCAAACCAAAAACAACTCATAACTTGAGCTAGCTTAAAACCGAGGTTCCAAGCTTTGGTTAGCTCTCAAATTTTTCCACATAGTCCTTGAGCTTTATATCTCAACCTAGGAATCATAACATAGCCATTCAATTGCATGAATATGACCAAACACGCAATTCAACCGAAATGAGCCTCGTAGGCGCGCTCCGGTTTACAGCGCATGCTGCGCGCCAGCGTTGGTGCCTTGTCACTTGGCGCGCGCCCGCTGGTGCGTCCTGGCGTGCCATGCCAACGCATGGTGCTTGGCACATACGAGGTTCAAGCTTCGTGCCTTGGCCAGCCCTAGGCCGTGAACCTCAACTTTGGTTCAATCAATCAAGGCGCGCCTCTAGCGTCCTTGCATCGATGCCACCATGATTCCAACATCTATTTCAACCCTTGGAAACACCATTAGGCCGATCACTAGGCCGTGCCTCTCGCACTCCCCTAATCTAAGCGATACCCATAGTGAATCCCACACTTATCCATTTACAACTCACACCAAATGGATTGATGACTTTCACAAATCACCAACAGAATAGGGTGCTTGGTGGCTTGAAACACTCTTGGTTTGAGACTTATCGTTTGGACACAAGTAACCATGGTATCATACCCGGCCTATCAACCAGGACAACATGGGCGACCGCCTAGGGCCTAGATTTTCTAGGGGCCCAATATATTTTATGTACAGTATATATATATTACTTTATTATTATTAGATTATTATACTAGAGAAACGAAAAAGAGTTATGAATATATGATGGGTTATAATAAAAGCCCATCATTATTAAGTCCAATAGTCCATGTCTTTAAAAGACGGAAAAAATCAAAATTAATTTGTACTAGGGTCTAGGGTAATTGAACAGATGTGCTCTTATCAGTTTCCCAAACCACTTTTGCTTCTTCCCAATTCAACATATTCAAGTTCTATCAACCTCTATTAATTTAAGAAGTTGAAGAGGCAAAAATTACACGAAGATGAAGGCCTGTCTATTTGCTCCTATCTCTTGCCCCACTTCTGAAGCCAATTTTCTTATTCTTTCTCATCCCCTAATTTCCCCAATTTCTCATCCTTCAATTAGCCAATTTTCTCAATTAGGTTAATTTAATTGTTTTTGTTGTTATATGTTACATTGCTACTATGCATCATTAGAAGTTGATTTTATGACATTGAAGTAGTAAAAAATTACACATATAAAGGGCCCTCGATTTACTTTTTCCCCAGGGCCTCTAAAATGTTATAATCGGGCCTAGATGGCTTAAGTGGATACATTAGATGGTCTCATGTGAGAAGCTTCAGTCATAGTGAGTTGGACTTCCGAGGCGAATTCGACTGTTGGAGATGTTGAGATTGGACTCTCAACAAGGGGAAGGGGAGAGGAGGAAATTTGAGACAAGGAGATGCTATAATAGGACTTTGCAGGGAATTGAATGGCTAGGATAAGAGAGTGGGGTGTAAGAGGAGACGAGCTTTGAGGGGAAGTGGGCGAAGTTTGTGATGAAGGAGGAGATCGGAGTGCGACCAAGAAGAGGAGATGAGTATGAGAGTTTGTTGGCTGAGGTGCCGAATATGAAGTAGGACAGGGAGTCGTTGCCTTGTAATAAGGAAACCAGATTTCATCAAAGACCAAATGGGGAGGTATGTAGGGTTGGCCGATTAGCAAATGAAGACATAAGTAACCCTTATATTTGGACATGTAGCCAATGAAGAATCATGGGAGAGAATGATAAGATAGTTTTATGGTTTTATATGGGCGAACAAAGGAATAACATAAGCAACCGAAGGCACGTTGGTGATTGTAGTCTAGTGCCTTGTTATAAAGAAGTTGATTTGGGGAAGCAAAGTTGAGAAGAGGATGATTGTATGATTATACAAATAGAAAACGATATGGAATGCATTTTCCCAAAATTGAAAGAGAAGAGATGCTTGGGCAAGGAGGGCTAGACCTTTTTCTTGGAGAATTCGATGTCGACATTTGACGCCAGCATTTTAGGAAGGGGTATGGGGACAAGAGATAAGTACGATGTAGAATACCATGGTCTTGAAGGTATTTGATGAGAGCAATGAATTCACCACCTCCATCTATTTGTAATTGTTTGATGTGTTTTTTAATTGAGTTTCGAATCAGTTTGAATCACTTTGCGACTTTTATGAATTTTACTATTTTGCTCTATATGTCTACATTATGCCTTGATGTTTATGGTGTTCTTTTTTATGATGCCAAAATGGTGAATTACCCGGGGAAGTAGACCAGAGGGGGAAATCTAAAACTAAATACTATGCAAGTATTAAACTTGTACGAACGATCCTACATTTGTCTTCGATAGTAGACTAGAAGTACATGCCTTGAAGTAGTTTTGTCCAAATGCGGGTCGACCTACCACACCTGCTCGCATATATGGGTGGGTTTGGACAAGGGGTTTGATCCATTAGGCCCGAACCGACCTGTATGATAAAGTGGGATGGTACAGTCGTCGATCACGGTCTGTGGGGCCTGTCCAGCCCACAATAGTTTTGTTATAAAAAATATTTTATGTTGCAAATATGTAAAATCATATTTGTTATTGGTTATAGACAAATCCTCGATTTTTCAAAAAGTTTAGATCAATATGTTTGTTAAAGGAAAATTTGATTTACAAGATCTAATGTTTCAATCAATCATTAATCTGATATTGGATTATTATAATAAGATATATTTTGTTCGTTATGAGACCTAATTAACGACTGTTCTAGTTTGTATTTTTTAAAATATAACAAAACTTATAATTTTAAGTTTTTCTAATTTAATATTTTTATTCATCTTTGAATGGAACTTAATAGTGCAACGGCCCGACACATAACCCGACACAAATTCATGGGCAATTATGGACAAACCTTGGCCTATATGAGCGGACTAGTCCCGGACCTGTGATAACCCTCTCGTTTAGGAGGGGTATTATTGTATTTTCCATCCCCTTTATTATATTTTAATAAAGGATAATTTTATTTTCTTACGATTTTCCCTTATTCTTTTTAAATACGTGGAAAGATAATACATCAAGATAATAGTATAATCTATAAGGTTGACAATATACAAATTAGCCTTGGTTGACTTCCACAAAAAGCTTAACCAATTAGTTTATTTTACAATATCTTTTACTTTCCTTTTATTTTTTTATTTTTAGTTTTCTTAATTTCAAAATCATAACCAACTAAATTATTTAACAAGACCTTTTACTTTCCTTTTATCTTTTTTGATTTCTTGTTTCCTTGATTTAAAATCATACAAGTTCTCATATTTTTCTTTATTTATTTTTGTTATTTTAATTTAAAAATTCATTTAGAAATTTCACATAACTAAAAAGCCTTACCATAATTTTTTAATTAAACAAAAACAAAAAATCAAGGAAAATTAATTGTAAAATGTCCAAAAAATCATACTTTGTAATTTGGTAGATTACGTGGTACTTTTGCAAACTTTTTTTTCCGGGTGAGGTACCCTGTAAATCCATGTTTATTTGTAAATAAAACTGAAAATGAACGGCAATGTGAGCGGGTAAAATTTAGCCATCATTATTATTTTTCTTTTCAACTGCCATAAGAGTATTTTATTTATTACGTTATTTATATCTTTTAGTATTTTTCTATAAAATTGAATATGGTCGTTATATGACATCATGAAAGATTTTATCTTAACGGAAAGATAGAACTTTCGCTTGGAGTAGGGAGCAAGATATTGCTTGCTTGGACTTTAAGGCATTGGGTCGGCCCTAAGGGATAGAATTTTCGGCCTCCCTTTCCCTCTCTCTTCCATTATAAATACACTTCTTTGCCGTTTATGGAGAGCATATGAAAACACGCGCATAGAGATTGAATATGCTAATACTCGCTTAGCTTATATATATATATATATATATATATACACACACTAGTGGTGATGTCCGTGCATACGCATGGGTCAAAATTTTCCCTAAAGATATATTTTTGTATTTAAATTATATATTTTTCATGATTGTGCATTTGTCTTTCTATATTTATAAATATTTAAAGTGCACTTTATAAAATTTTGAAGTATACTTTTTGCTTAAGTATAAAAATAATTTTGAAGTATAGTTTTTGCTCGTGCATTTATCATACGAACCAGGTATAAAGGTTTTTGAAATAAGAATAATTAATTTATTTTTAAAATTAAAGAAAAATTTAATTTATTGAAATATGAAATCAACCCTTAACATGAAACGAATGGAGAGTTTTGAGCCGTCGGATCACATGATCCAATGACTCAGATTACTCCTTTGTTTTTGAAAAAAAAAATCAGCAAGGTGGCAATTTTGTAAATAAACCAACTTCTATACCCTTAACTTAAAATATGAAAAAAAAGCCCAACTTCGATCGCACAAACCAATCGTACAGTACTAACCAGACGGGGACGCACGCGAGGATTCCAAACGCCCAAAAGCTCTCAACCGACGATTCCAAACTTCGATCGAAGGCTCCTGTTGATAGGGTTTCTCGGCCAACAAATAAATTTGTAAGTCAAGACCCCGCTGAGTACAGTGGAGTCAGAATCGTTCCACAGGAAGCAAGGTTGTTTGTCTATCAATCTAACAAAAATCAAACAAAACACTCACGAGATGCCTCGTTAACGATGTTGTCAGGATCGTTACCGAGCCACCGAACACAAAAATATTAACTAACGACCTAATAAAATTCTAATTAAAATTCGGTACCGAGACAAGTACTCAGCAACGAAGATTCACCAGAAATAATTCAAATAAAGCAAAAATCTAGGACAAGGGACACCACAACATAGCTAAGCATAAGAATTCGTAAGAAGATAAGATCATGCCTTTAAACAGATAGAGTTATCAACTTTCGTTGACTTAGTAAGTAGATTAATCTACTTTCGCATCCTAATTCACTCAATTGCTTGTTTTGGATCTAAAGCTTGAAACTTTCGTTTTCAAACAATATCAACCTTCAAGTTACTAACTTTCTCTTTCAATCAAGTTAAAAACTCAAATTACCTCAACTTTCGTTTTGGTATTAAGCACAACAAACAATCTCAATAAAAGATAAAAGACATTCAACACTCAATCTTACTCATCAAACATGCTCAACTATGCCGGGCTTAACCCCGACCCTAGAAAAATAGACTACTCACTAATCATAGCTAAGAAACTAAAAACTTTAATAAAAAGAAACATTGAAACAAAACTCAAACTCAAATTAATAAGAAAAATATCGTCTTATAGAGATTTAGAAGAAACCGAAAAACATAAAAACACCGAACAACAATCACGACCAACGACCACTCGGCAACCGTCGTCTACCGAGCCTCGTGATCCTCTTCCGATCCGATCTCTCTCTTCCCTTCGGTCGTCTTCAAAATCTCCTCCTAAAAAAACTTCTCTAAAATCCCGCCTCCCTTTCTATGCTAGATAGAAGGGTATTTATACTAAAAAGCTAAAAACTAAAAAGGCTAAAAGATATAAACTTTCCTAAAAAGATAGAAACAATCTCTAAAAGATAGAAATAAAATCTAAAAAGATATTAAGACCTAAAATACATATTCTAACAACCCCAAAAGATACTCAACCGATACGGAAATAAATTCCCGCTCAGGATCGGTGAATAATAAAATAATACTCAAAATCTTTCTCTTCATGGCCTCGTTAACGACCCCTTACAGCCTCGTTAACGAGCCTGGGCTTTATTTTCTTCAACACTTCCTCTTGAACTCTCGAGCTTCGACTTCTTCAATCTTGCACTCCTCCGTCTCTTGCTGCAATGCTCCAATTTCAGCTCCATTCAGCTCCTTTCCTCGCTAAAACCTGCAAAATTCACAAAATAGCGTAGATTCCACTCTTTTAACAGAATTATGCAAAACTATCTAAAAATACTCAAAACTAAGTCTAAACTAAACAAAACTAAACCTAATAAACAAAGAAAACCTATCAAAAACTATACTAAAAATGCGAACATCAAAATACCCCATACTTAGACTTGCTTGTCCTCAAGCAATAAACAAGACACTAACCAAAACCAAAACAAATCATGCTCATCAAGACATAGCCATCTTCTAAAAAGCAACATCTACACATAAGAAAAATTATAGCAAAAGACTATTAACATCCTCACACATATATACACTTAAATAGACATAAAATAATACAATCCAACCTCTCAAGGGATATAAAGTGTTTCACTCAACTCTCATGTGTTTGGGCTTATAAATTCAATCTCTCAACTCATCTTATATACAAAAACTCATAGAAATTGGAACTTATATCACCAATACTCTCCACCCAAGATTTGTCAAAACAAGCAAAGAATCATCAAGAGAACTTAGGCTCAATGAAAAACGTCATAGAAGTTTCCATTCGGTCGGGTTGTAATGGGGCTTGGTAATAACAAATAGGCGTGGAAATATTTTGGCTATGTGGTGCTAATAACATCCGGGAATCAAAGACTCCTAAAAACTCACACTTCCAAAACTCTCATAAAACAACATACCAAACTCAATTTTCTTTATGCACACTCATTTTCACTCACCCTTTATCATCCTAGAAAGTCTCATAACAAAAATAAAAGAATCTCTAATATTATCTTTAAACACAAATGCACCTTAACTCTTCACCTCTTTATAATTTCCTTCTTTCTTCTTTTTCTCTTTTTTTTCTTTTCTTTTCTTTTTTTTCGTTCGCTGCCTCGTTAACGAACCTACATCAGGGTCGTTAACGATCCACCGTATACATTCCTCTTTCTTTTACTACATCCATAAAAAACTTTATTGTGTGCATTTTTTATCAAGAGACCTTTCTTACATATAAAAACAAGAGACTTCCAATCTACCCTTCCCAAATACCCTTCAATTCAAGCAAACATAAACTCTTTTCTTTTTAACATAACACAAAACTTTACCTCTCCAATCTAAGTCCTAATTTCCAGATAGGGTCAAGCTTATCTCGGCTAGGGAACAAATTTTGTGGAGCTAAAAATAAAAGGTTTTAGGCCAGAATTGGTTATCAAGAGAAGGAATAATGTAAAGGTAGATAGGGAATAATAGGGCTTATAAAAATAAGTTCTCCATCATATGATATTTACATGTAATGAACTAAAAGATCTTATAAGGGTCTCAAGAAATAGATAACCATCACAATTCCAAGAGATAATATGCATAAAGAGAGTAAATCACACAAAAAAGAAGAGGGATTTATGATGTTCTCCCTATAAGGCCAAAAATACTCACAAGGTAGATATTGTTGGATTGCATCATCTATGCTATAAAGTATATGTGCTCAATTTCATCAAATGTTATTCTCTTCTAAAAAATAATAATTCAAGTTTAAGAATCTGGCTATACTTTTAAAGACATGTTTGCAAGGAATTATATGATTAAGCTAGTGATTGCTATCATAGAACTTAAGAAGGGATATCTATCAATTCTAAACTCTTTTTGGATTTTTTTCAATTTTTCAATTTTTTTGGTTTTTTCGAATTTTTCGGTTTAAAGAAATAACAACTACATAGAACACAAAAACACCTAGGACATAATTTTTCTACTTTCTTCCCACCCCATACTTAAAATTACAGTGTCCCCACTGTAAGGAAAATAAGAAGAAGAAGGAAAAGAAATAGAAAAGAAAACAAAAAACATTAAAAAAAAAAAAGAAAAAGAAAAGACATAAAATTTACAAAAGTGGAAACAAGGAAAAGAATCTTCATCTTGAGCTTGAATCAACGGTTCGGTGGAGGAAAGTAGTGCTCAAAGTTCCCCATGAAGTCGTACATCGTCCTCCAACGCTCAGCATCCTCCGCCTCTCTCTGACGCTGCCTCTCATCCTCCATCGACATGCGAGCGGAATAGACGGTTTCCCATCTATCCATCCTCCTATGAACGTGATCCGTCTGGAGGTGAAGTTGTTGCATCCGTGCAGAAAGATCCTCGGCCCATGGTGGTGGTATACTCGATCCTGTGTACTCGGGCTGAGGGGGTGGTGGGTAGTGAGGCTGGAAATGGTCTTGATACATCACCGGGTTGTAAGGCATGAGTCCATAAGCATGAGGGTCGACAAGAGCTGGTGGTAGGTCGACAGGAGTTCTCGGCACCTCGTTAACGAAGTTGGGTGCCTCGTTAACAGTGTTGGGTGGTGGCTGGAAGTGGTCGTTAACGACCCTGGTGGGCTCGTCAACGAAGATATAGCCTCCTAGCACCTTTGTGTCCATGTCTTCTTCTTCAAAGTTGAGCTCCTCAGTGCCGCCCTCGGTGTCGGCTTCCTCGGTTTCGTTGTCTACTACCTCGGTGTCCTCTTGCTCATCTTCTTCTTCATATTCATCCTCGTCGTCCCGCTCAAACCGGGTTTCACAAGGCCTAAGTGAGAGCTCGTCCTCCGGTTTTGGCTCCAATGGGTAGGGATGTCCCGTCCACACCTCGTACCAATTCGGTACATAGAGTAGCTCGTACATGTCGAGGGAAGGTATGACTTGTCGATCTTGAACCTTCACCTTGTAGCCTCCCTCGACTTGCACGAAAATCCCGGAACTATACCAATAGTTTTTGTTGAGGAGTTGGGCGTGAGCCGGTGTGTAGCGGGTGAGATCTACTCCGAGGTTCTTAGTCAAGAGGCTAACCAAATTGCCACACCACACCTCCTTGGACTTTGTGGACTTCTCGACGTAGTAGAGCCATTCGTACCCCAAATTCAAGGGCTCGGGCTCCTCAAAGAGGATGGTGCGGAAGCAAGCGACTTCCGTTCTTGTAGGCCGGTTCAACTCTTTCTTCGGCCAAAATGTTGCGGCGAGGACTCTCAAGATAATCCGGAAGATGGGGTTGAGTATGTTTGCCCCGGATAGCGCCGCAGTAGAGGATTGAACCTCTCCGGTGATGTAGCTCCAAGTGCGGGTCACTCAGTAGTCCTTCAAGCTATAGTCTCTTGACGGATTTGGGAGCTCCAAGATTGCATTGAACTCCGCCATGGTGAAGTCACGGTCCTCGTTACCGAGCTGGAACCGAATACGTCCCGCCGAGATCTTCGACGAGAAATTGGTCTCCAAAGTGGCCAAGAACTCGGATGCGAGGGCCGGGTAATGTGGCAAGCTCTCTTGCTTCAATAGGTGGGCGGCCCCAAGGATGGTGAAGGCGTCCTTGACATCCGTGTAGATACCCGTAGAGACGGCACTAGACTTCGAGAACCATCGGGTGTAATGGTCCTTCTCCAAAAAATCCCGGTAACGTCGTACTTGGCTCTGACTGCTCAAAATCACATCATCCACTCGGGGTGGAGATGGAGACCTATGGTTCCTCCTCTTCTTTTGGGCTCGGGTAGCGGTGTGCTTGAACTAGCCATGGATCCTACAAAATAATCAAGATTTTTCCAAGATAAGATCCACTCAAAAATAATAGGTTCGAGACCCCATACTTGGTCTCAAAGTTAACCTCGGAATTATTCATAAACTACCCAATTGGGTTGTTCACGAATTCTCGGCTCGGATCGATCGATGATGAAGTGCAGGGTCGTTAACGAGCCTGGGTGGGTCGTTAACGACCTGCCGAGAGCAAAACGAGAATTTTTCCGAAACTTAATCTACCTCTAATTCAGCACAAATCAAGCATGCAATCTTCTCTTATTCTCCACATATCCCCCCTCGGGTATAGGCACCCCATACTTACTCAATTGCCCATCCCGAACATGCTAAAAATTACCCGGAATTTTGACATGCAAAGATTGAACTTTTAGATCTAGAACAAGAAAAATTCATGCTTTCCCAACTAAAGATTACAATAGCTAATCTAACATGAATAATCTTTCCTAAACCATGAACAACTAAGCACAATCAAGAATTTTTTATTTTTTTAGGAACGAAATCAAGCATGCTCATTGATCTCCCTAAGAATCATGATTCAAGATATGAAATTTCGACCCTATTAATAATCAATCATGCAATTTCAATCAAGGGTTTAGAAATCATACCGGAGAACCGAGAAATTGAAGAACAAGGGTCAGAATCGGGGTGGTTAACGAACACGGCCTTGTCGGTGGGTGGCTTCGGAAATCGGTGACGACGGCCTCTCGGTGGTCGGTTTTGTGAGGAATTCCGACTCGGTGGGAGAGAAGGGAGAGGGATTGAGAGTGTTTTGGGTTTGAGAGTGAATTTTGAGAGGGATTGTGGTAGAATTTTGGGAGGGGTAGAAGTGTTTTTATAGGAGGGGTAAGGGTAGAAGGGGGGGCGGCGGCTAGGGTTAAAAGATAGATTAGGTTAGAATTACTTACCTACCCCGTATTGTGACGAATCGGGTCTTCCGAACCGGGTCGTTAACGAGCCTGGGTGGGTCGTTAACGAGCCGTCGTGGCCTTCTTGAGTGATTTTTCGACCCCTTTCTCCTGAAATTTTGTTAGCTCAAAAAATCTAATTTCTATCCTAGTGAAAACTAAAAAGAAAAATAAAATAAAGCTAAGAAATAATCTAAAAAGGAAAAAGAAAAGAAAAATAAATTAAACCTATTCTAAAAAGCGGGTTGCCACCCGTAAGCGCTATTTTTAACGTCGTTAGCCCGACGAGCTTCCTTGCTAGTCTGCTGATGTGAGAGCCATGGTGACTCTTATCTCTTCATCTGGATCAGTCTGCTCATGGAATTTCTTCAACCGGTGTCCATTAACTTTGAAAATGACGCCTCGGTTATCAGTCAACTCTACTGCTCCGTGAGGATAAATGCGATGAACCACAAATGGCCCACTCCATCGTGTTCTTAGCTTTCCTGGGAATAATCGGAGTCTAGAGTTGAAGAGAAGTACCTTATCGCCTATGTGGTAATTTTTGGGCACTAATTTCCGATCATGCCACCTTTTGGTGCTCTCCTTGTAGATTTCAGCATTTTCGTATGCCTTCAGCCTCAATTCTTCTAATGCTTGCAAGTCCATGAATCTTTTTGCTCCAGCCGCGTCGAAGTTCATGTTGAGCTCCTTGAGAGCCCATAATGCCTTATGCTCCATTTCAACCGGTAAATGACATGCCTTGCCATACACTAGATTATAGGGGGTGGTGCGTAGAGGCATCTTGTAAGCTGTTCTATATGCCCATAGAGCGTCATCCAACTTAGAGGACCAATCCTTTCTAGAACGGGAAACTGTCTTCTCCAATATGCTCTTTATTTGCCTGTTTGAAACTTCAACTTGGCCACTTGTTTGGGGATGATAGGGTGTTGCCACCCGATGAGATACCCCATACTTAGCCAAAAGGGCTTCAAAACTTCGCTCAATGAAATGGGAACCACCATCACTGATAAGGACTCTTGGAACGCCGAACCTGGGGAAAATATTGGTCTTGATGAATTTAGCAACAGTCTTGGCGTCGTTAGTCCTTGTAGCAACAGCCTCCACCCACTTGGAAACATAATCAACCGCAACTAAGATGTACTTGTAGGGTCCTGAGGCGGGAAACGGTCCCATGAAATCAATGCCCCATACATCAAATAGCTCAACTTCTAGTATCCCAGTTAGTGGATTTTCATGTCTCCAAGTTATATTGCCTAAGCGTTGACATCCATCACATGCTGTCACAAAAGCTTGCACATCTTTGAACATGGTTGGCCAATAGAGACCGCTTTGAAGAATCTTTGCAGTAGTCTTGAATCCTTTTGCATGACCTCCAGTTGGAAGTGTGTGACATTGACGGATCACGTTTTCAATCTCCTCCTCTGGAATACAACGCCTAAAGAGGTGATCGCTTCCTTGTTTAAACAAGTAGGGATCATCCCAATAGTATTGTTTTACATCATGGAGAAATTTCTTCTTCTTTTGTGGGGTAAGGCCCTCGGGAATTGCGCCTCCTACATGATAGTTAGCGAAATCCGCAAACCAAGGAGCTTTTGGCCCTCTAATAGCATAGATTGATATTGAGGAAGAAGAAATTGAAGAAGGAGAGGGGGTGAATTTTAATTGAGAAGACTTAGGTTCAGAAATCTTACCTGGATGGGTCGTTAACGAGCTAGGATTTAATATTTTGACCTCGGTACCGACCTCCCGTAGCTCAGTAACGACCTCATTGACTTGGTTGTCGACCCAATTTGAACATTTTCCTTTGTTATTTGTGTCTTCCAGCCTCGGCACCTCGTTAACGATCCTGAAGGGGTCGGTAACGAGGGTCTTGTAGAGTTCGACCTCGTTCAGCAGGAGGTGTTCGCCGGGTCTGGAATCATTTATTGGTACCTCATTATTGGACTCGGTGATATGCTCAACTGGCAACCTGGACAAGTGATCTGCCACTAGATTTTCTGCTCCCTTTTTGTCTCTTATTTCATGATCAAATTCCTGCAGTAAGAGCATCCAACGAAGAAATCTAGGTTTGGCATCTTTTTTAGCCATTAAGTATCTAACGGCCTCATGGTCAGTATAAACAATCACTTTGGATCCAACAAGATAGGACCGGAATTTCTCAAAGGCAAATACCACAGCAAGGAATTCCTTCTTCGTTGTGGTATACTTACTCTGCGCCTCATCCAGCGTCTTACTGGCGTAGTAAATGGCGTGGATTTTTTTGTCCTTCCATTGCCCTAAGACTGCGCCAACTGCATAGTCACTGGCATCGCACATGATCTCAAAGGGTAATGTCCAGTCTGGGGACTGCATAATGGGGGCGGACACGAGGGAAGCTCTTAACCTGTAAAATGCTTCAAGACATTCTGGAGACAGCTCAAACACTACATCTTTCATTAGTAGGTTAGTCAAAGGTTTAGCTATCTTACAAAAATCCTGAATAAATCGTCTTTAAAAGCCAGCATGCCGTAAAAAACTCCTAATGTCTCTTACAGAAGAGGGAGGAGGTAGTTTTTCAATAAGCTCAATTTTCGCCTTATCTACTTCTATCCCTCTTTTAGAGACAAAGTGTCCTAGTACTATCCCCTCTTGAACCATAAAATGACACTTTTCCCAATTAAGCACAAGATTGGTTTCTTCACATCTTTTAAGCACTCGTGCAAGGTTAGCAAGACAAGAATCAAATGAAGAACCATAAACAGAAAAGTCATCCATGAAAACCTCTACAATATCCTCTATCATGTGTGAAAAAATGGCCATCATACATCTTTGAAAAGTAGCAGGGGCATTGCAAAGCCCAAATGGCATTCTTTTGTAAGCAAAGGTTCCATAGGGACATGTAAAGGTTGTTTTCTCTTGGTCATCAGGATGAATGGGAATCTGCCAAAAGCCGCTATAGCCGTCTAAATAACAGAAATAATCATGTTGGGCTAAGCGTTCTAACACCTGATCTATGAAAGGAAGCGGAAAATGATCTTTTCTAGTAGCACTATTAAGCTTCCTATAATCAATGCACATTCTCCAACTAGTGGTGGTTCTAGTCGGAATAAGCTCTCCCTTTTCATTTTCTATCACAGTCATCCCCCCTTTCTTTGGGACTACATGGACCGGACTAACCCATTGGCTGTCCGAAATAGGAAATATGATCCCAGCATCAAGTAATCTAATAATTTCCTTTTTAACTACATCCTTCATATTAAGATTTAATCTACGTTGATGCTCTATGGTGGGTTTATGATTGTCCTCCATGTAAATCCTATGCATGCAAAGAGAAGGGGATATGCCAGTTATATCATCTAGGGAGTAGCCTATGGCTTTTCTATGCATCCTAAGCACATTCAAGAGTTTTCCTACTTCTTCATCTTTTAATCCAGCATTAATGATGATAGGTAGAGTAGAATTAGGACCGAGGAATTCATACCTGAGGGAATCTGGCACAGGTTTAAGTGTTGGGGACGGTTCGGCAGGGATTAGAATCGGCTCTTCTGGTTCCGTCTTCAACACTTCCTTAAAGCATTCAAAAGTTGAGATCTCGCCATCTTCTGCTAGGGTCGTTAACGAACATGGGTGGGTCGTTAACGAGCCTGCGTCTTCTGCTAGGAGAATCGGTAACGATCTGGAGGACTCGTTACTAAAATTGCAGTGGTTATTTCCGCCCATCTTTGCCCTGAAATTTCATCATCATATGTTGATCTTCCTATAGGGTCTCCACATTCAATGATCTCCTTGTGGGTGTAGAGCATCTTGACTTCAGCTTTGTCGGACTCCCTGGATTGTTTGAATCGGAATTCCGTCACCTCATCCCCAATTTCGAAAGTTAGGAGTCCTCTCCTAACATCGATTATGGCTCCTGCTGTGGCGAGGAATGGTCTTCCCAAAATAATAGGCACAACTGGATCTTCGGGCATTGTCATAACGATGAAGTCATTAGGAACAAAGAAATTTCCCACTTGAACTGGGAAGTCTTCGAGCAGCCTTGTTGGTTTGATGCAAGATCCGTCTACCATATAAAGCCGCATGTTGACGGGCTCCAGTGGTCCCATATTAGCTCTAGACCAGATTGAGAGCGGAACAAGACTAGCACTGGCACCAAGATCGCATAAAGCTTTGAACTTGTGGTTGCCTATGCCGATTGTGATTGCAAACCTCCCGGGATCTCCCAGCTTTTCTGGTAGAGCTATTGATCTGACTTCATCCTGCAGCTCTGTAATGGACCTTTTCCTGCTAAGAATATCTTTCAAAAATTTTGTGTAAGCCGACATTTCGCTTAGGGCCTCAGCGAATGGGATGGAAATATTAATGCCCTGAAGAATTTTCACGAAACGCTTGAACTTACTCTCAGTAGAGTCCATAGATTTCATAGTTGGAAATGGAAGAGTTTTCACCATTCTCGGAACCAAGTTAGGCTCGAGAGGTGAGAGTACCGGGTCGACGCTAGGGTCGATTGATGTCCTCGGCGGGTCGTTACCGACCCTGATGGGGTCGTTAACTACCCTGGGATTGAGAGGAAGGCTCGGATTAGTAGACTTACTTGGGTTAGGGTCGTTAGATACCCTCGAAGCCTCGTCATCCTGGTTTGTAGGCTCGGTATGTGCTCTCGCTGGCTCGTTAACGAGCCGTTTTGCGAGGTCCTGTTCCTCCTTCTCAGCTTGGACTCTTTCCGGCAATGTCTTCCCACTTCTGAGGTGTACCGCTACTATTTGGTCTCTAGGGTTCTCCTCGGGGCGGCCCGGGAGTTGCCCTTGTGGTCTCGGAATCCGTGCAGCTAGGTCCCCTAGTTGGGAATCAACGCTCCTCATCCAAATATCGAGCTCTCCCCATCTTTTATCTTGTCGGTTCAGTTTGGCTTGAACGTCATCAACCTTGTTGTTCACTCCGTTGATGCTCTCTTTAATCTCCTGAACCCATGATGGCGTCTCCTGATGGACTGGAGGTCGATATGGTGCAGGTCGTCTATCTGGTGGAGGCCCTGCATAATTTTGACTTGTATTCTGATTGCCCCATGGTTGATAGTTGTTCGACCTGTCATTATAATTAGGCTGGTTCCTGTAGGGTCCTCTCATGTAATTCATCTCAGCTATTATCTCAGCGGTCCTAACCTGCTCAATGTTAATGCAAGCAGAAGTACTATGTGCAGAAGAACCACATTCTTGACATGATTGAGAGGATTTCAGAAAACTTACCTGTTTCCTCAGACGGTTGACCTCATCTTGTAAGAATTGATTTTTAACATCAGGGTCAACTTCATCTCGGTTGGGCACATAGAGACGTTTTTGAGTTTGTGGAGCCTGCTGGGTCCCGTACATAGCATCGTAATTCGTCAGCTTGTCCAAGAGTTCCCACGCCTCTGTCGGGTTCATCTCTATAAAACCGCACGTAGTATGCGTGTTGATGCGGTTCTTTGTCTCTGCGTTGATACCCTGGAAAAAGATTTCTTGCAATACATATAAAGGTTGCCCATGAGTAGGGCACTGTCTAAGCATCTCTTTGAATCTTTCCCATGTTTCAACAAATGTTTCATTAGGCAACTGGTGATAAGAGGTGATGCGTTTCCTTAACTCTGTTGTCTTGGCAGGAGGGAAAAACTTTGTAAGAAATTGATCATACAAAGCTTTCCAAGTTCTGATAGACTTAGAAGGTAGGCTCTCTAACCAGTTCAGGGCCTTTCCAGTAAGAGACCATCTAAAAGCTTTTAACAGAACATATTCTAACGAGACACCTTCAGCAGCTATGGTGTCACATAAATCAAGAAAATTTCTAATATG
This sequence comes from Fallopia convolvulus, assembly GCA_964016875.1. Classification (NCBI taxonomy): domain Eukaryota; kingdom Viridiplantae; phylum Streptophyta; class Magnoliopsida; order Caryophyllales; family Polygonaceae; genus Fallopia; species Fallopia convolvulus. Next base: position 26,060,331 of record OZ024730.1, read on the forward strand.
CTCCATAGGGCATTCAGCAGGTTTCCCTTCGAACTGAGCCCGTTTGATTAAGGATATAAATTGAGACTTGATCTCAAAAGGTTTCTCTATCGCCGGAAGCACAATTGGGGATTCTGGCACCCTCAGTTCTGGATGCATGTATTGCTTGGCATTCCTTGGATAGGCGTCTAGCTCTTCTTGCAGTCGAGCCTTGTCAGCTCGTTGACGCTCAGCTTCTGCGTCTGCGCCGTCCTTCTCGGCTTTCAGTGCCTCTATCTGGCTCCGGAGGATCTCTAACTCTCGAGTCATCTCTTCTGCTGTGGCCATGGCTCGGTTTTCTCGGAGTCGTCGGTGCAGGGAACGTTCTGGTTCTGAGTAATAACCTGTGTTATCAAACTGAAGCCTTCTTCGTCCTACCGGCATACACTGAGAAAACAAACAAAGAAAAAAAAAATTAAAAACAAAAACGGGGTCAGGCTATTCCCGATCCCGAAGATAAACTAACAACTCGTTGCTTCCCCGGCAACAGCGCCAATTTGTTGATAGGGTTTCTCGGCCAACAAATAAATTTGTAAGTCAAGACCCCGAGGCAAGTACTCAGCAACGAAGATTCACCAGAAATAATTCAAATAAAGCAAAAATCTAGGACAAGGGACACCACAACATAGCTAAGCATAAGAATTCGTAAGAAGATAAGATCATGCCTTTAAACAGATAGAGTTATCAACTTTCGTTGACTTAGTAAGTAGATTAATCTACTTTCGCATCCTAATTCACTCAATTGCTTGTTTTGGATCTAAAGCTTGAAACTTTCGTTTTCAAACAATATCAACCTTCAAGTTACTAACTTTCTCTTTCAATCAAGTTAAAAACTCAAATTACCTCAACTTTCGTTTTGGTATTAAGCACAACAAACAATCTCAATAAAAGATAAAAGACATTCAACACTCAATCTTACTCATCAAACATGCTCAACTATGCCGGGCTTAACCCCGACCCTAGAAAAATAGACTACTCACTAATCATAGCTAAGAAACTAAAAACTTTAATAAAAAGAAACATTGAAACAAAACTCAAACTCAAATTAATAAGAAAAATATCGTCTTACAGAGATTTAGAAGAAACCGAAAAACATAAAAACACCGAACCACAATCACGACCAACGACCACTCGGCAACCGTCGTCTACCGATCCTCGTGATCCTCTTCCGATCGGATCTCTCTCTTCCCTTCGGTCGTCTTCAAAATCTCCTCCTAAAAAAACTTCTCTAAAATCCCGCCTCCCTTTCTATGCTAGATAGAAGGGTATTTATACTAAAAAGCTAAAAACTAAAAAGGCTAAAAGATATAAACTTTCCTAAAAAGATAGAAACAATCTCTAAAAGATAGAAATAAAATCTAAAAAGATATTAAGACCTAAAATACATATTCTAACAACCCCAAAAGATACTCAACCGATACGGAAATAAATTCCCGCTCAGGATCGGTGAATAATAAAATAATACTCAAAATCTTTCTCTTCGTGGCCTCGTTAACGACCCCTTACAGCCTCGTTAACGAGCCTGGGCTTTATTTTCTTCAACACTTCCTCTTGAACTTTCGAGCTTCGACTTCTTCAATCTTGCACTCCTCCGTCTCTTGCTGCAATGCTCCAATTTCAGCTCCTTTCCTCGCTAAAACCTGCAAAATTCACAAAATAGCGTAGATTCCACTCTTTTCACAGAATTATGCAAAACTATCTAAAAATACTCAAAACTAAGTCTAAACTAAACAAAACTAAACCTAATAAACAAAGAAAACCTATCAAAAACTATACTAAAAATGCGAACATCAGCTCCCAGCTTCAATCGACGGACTATTTCATAGGCTCCCAACTTCGATCGCTCACCTTCTCGATCAAGGCTACTGCTCGCGCTCAGTTTGTCGATCCAGGAACTTCCATAACGCTGGCGTGATTGTCTGTTTACTTCGTAATAATGTTGATTTTTATATGTGCTAGAACGCTACTGTTGATCCATATGTAACCAGAGTTCTAATGTTCGTTGAAAATAGGGGGACTTTTTCTATTCAATCAAATAATATTAGCAAAGCTGAAGTGAAAAGTGCATTGAAAAGTTTCAAAAGTGCATTATGACATAAGAAAAAGTGCATTGATAAATGTCATAATAAAAGTGCACCATCTGATTGAAAAAGTGCATTGAACATTTTCAAAAGTGCATTGAAAAGTTTCAAAACTGCATTGTGACATAGGAAAAGTGCATTGATAATTGGCATTAGAAAACTGCATCATTTGATTGAAAAAGTGCATTGAAAAGTTTCAAAAGTGCATTGAAAAGTTTCAAAAGTGTAGTCTGACATAAAACAAGTGCATTGATAAATGGCATATAAAAAGTGCATCATCTGATTTCAAAAGTGCATTGAAAAGTTTCAAAAGTGCATTGTGAGATAAGAAAAGTACATTGATAAATGGCATAAGAAAAGTGCATCATCTGATTGAAAACGTGCGTTGAAAAGTTCCAAAAGTGCAGTGAAAAGTTTCAAAAGTGCATTTTAAAAAGTGAAGAAGGAGATCACTTCGGAGAAGAGCAATCCCGATCAGAATAAGAAGAAGCTCTCGCCACCGACCCGGCTCTACAACTCCGACGAAGACGACGATCTGGCATCCGAGTTCAGAGATCTACCTACAAAGTTCCAGAAAACATTCATCCCGGACCTCCGACGAATCTCGTCGTCATCGTAGATCTACTTCTCGAAGGCGAACAAGGAGATGACGAAGGGATTCAAGCCGTACGTCGGCAACAAATACGCTCCGTCAATCGCGACCGACATATCCTGCGCCTTCATCATCATCCCGTTCCTGCTCGTCTCCCTCCTCTTTAACCGAACATCAGTTCTTGGATCTCCTTGATCCAAGGGCCCAGAATGCTCCTTCCGTTTGATGTTAAGGGAGTATTTTATGGGAACCAAACTCTCAACTTTAATACATGGGACAAACGTACCATTAAAATAATCATCTTTTGTACATTATCCCCTCTATTTTAATTTAAATATCCAACCTATTAAAAATGAATTGAATTTTACAAAGTTCAAGAGACACTTAAATAGAAATAACCTCTTGTAATTAGAGTTTGGTTCAAATGAAACAAACTATTATCCTAAAACGTGAAACGAATGCACTTTTCCTAGTTAGTAGTGCACTTTTCATAAAAAGTGCATTGCAAAATACAGAAAGTGCAGTATGAAGAAATGCACTAAAAAAAGTACAAAAAGTGCATTACAAATTACGAAAAGTACAAATGCGAAAAAGTGCATTCTAAAGTAGGAAAAGTGCAGCATGAAGTAGGAAAAGTGCATTCATTTCAAGATAAGAGTTCGTTTCATTTGAACCAAACTCCTTGTAATTAAACATTTCATTTTTTATACATTAATTATTGTAAACTTTCAAAATGACTTGGAAGACAATTGAAAATTTAAAGGTTGAAAAATTGAATGGTCATCAAATTTAAATTGGTCATCAATTGGAATTAAATTGTCAATATTTTTTGTGCATTAATTAATTTTTTATAAGCAACAAGTTGATTAAATTATTTAACTTTTTTTCTATCCTTTTAATTGAATATTTGTTCATAAATGACGAATTTTTTCTGTATAATATAGATAGATAGATAGATAGAGAAGAAGAAATTTACTATTCTAACTGATAATTTATATCATTAATTGTGTAATATTTTTGGTGAAAAATTTAGAGATTAGTTTGTGATTTATTGAAATTAAATTGTAACATTGATGATATATGGGGGTTTAGTATTGTGGTCAAATTTTAAATTTTGGACTTTTGGCATTCTATATGTTTCTATATAAAGTACATGATTATTAATGAAAATTTTAATTTATTGAAATATGATAAAAAAGAAGTAAATTAATATAAAAATATATCAACTTTAAGACATGCATGATGCATGGGACAAACGTACCCCTTAAAATAATCATCTTTGTTATATTATCCCCTCTATTTTAATTTAAATATCCAACCTATTAAAAATAAATTGAAATTTAGAAAGTTGAAGAGACATAAAAAAAATAACCTCTTGTTATTAAATATTTAACTTTTATGCATTAATTATCGCAAACTTTCAAAATGACTTAAAAGACGATTAAAAGTTGAAAAATTGAATGATCATCAAAATTAAATTGGCCATAAATTGGAATTAAATTAACAATATTCTTTGTGAATTACTTATTATTTTTATAAGCAATGAGTTGATTAAATTATTTAACGTTTTCTTCTTTCCTTTTAATTGAATATTTATTCATAAATGATGCTTTTTTTCTTTATAATATAGATAGATATATAAAGAAGAAGAAATTTACTATTTTAATTGATAATTTATATCATTAATTGTGTAATATTTTTGGTGAAAAAATTAGAAATTAATTTGTGATTTATTGAAATTAAATTGTAACATTGATGATATATGGGGGTTTAATATTGTGGTCAAATTTAATTTTAATTTTTTTGACATTCGGTATTCTATATATTTCTATATAAAGTACATGATTAATTGACATTCAATGCTGAATTAAAGTTGCTTATGATCTTGTATATAAATCATATATTATGTATAAAATGTGGGGAATTAATTGTCATTGAGATTTAGTCTTATAGTATTATTATAGATAGATGTATCAAGACCTGTCAATCGAGTCCGGTCGAGCGGTTCGGGTTAGGTCATACCGAGTTCGGGTTGAGTCGGGTTCGGGTCGTTACGGGTCACGGGTTAAACCGGGTCAGGTTGATGCGGGTTTTTGGGCAGGTCGGGTTGACCAGCGGGTCAAAAACAAAGAATTTTTTATGATTATTAAAATAGATTTTTAATTAAATAATAATATTTAATTATACTATATTATTTTTATGTATTTAAATAATAAAATATATTATATTTTTTAAATTTTTTATAAATATACTAAATTGGTCAACCCAACGGGTTTCGGGTTTCAACCCAACGGGTTCGGGTTCTATCGGGTTCGGTTGATTTCGGGTTTCGGGTTCAAATTTTCGGGTCTTGACCCTAAAATTATCGGGCAGGTCGGGTTAGCGGGTTCGATCAGCTTTTGACAGCTCTAGATGTATGTGTATATATATCTACTCTCCTATTATCTATAACCTCCACATTTTTTCATACTCCATCTCTATTTGTAGCATTGTTTATGTGATCATCCTCTTCAAAGATAACATTTTGCTCTCCACGTAAGTGGAAAAATACTCTCATTCTTATTATTTCCCTTTTGAGGATTTACTCAATTCATGTTTTGAATTTGTTAAACAGTGATTGAATGTACACTAAACAAGTTTTGAATTCATACTATATTATTATTGATATGCGCGTATACTTGTATTGTAATACCTTTTTTCTCGTGGTTTAGGTTTTTAGTTATTAAATTTATATGCTTATTCTATTTTTATATGGGATGAAAAATCGTTAAAAATTATTGTATTTTCTTTTATTATGTGTACATGGTTTAGGATCAACACTAGTTATGTAATGAAATAATAAAAAACAAGATGACGATGAACCCGACTCCTCCGCTCCCTTCTCTTTTCCCCCAACTTCGTGAACAATATCCCCCAACCCTAAATCGGAACCCTAGCCTCCAAATCCTTGCCCAAATCGGCTTTGTTTTCTGCCTCCTCATATCACAAACACCTAATGACAACAAGCTCAACCTCTGTTGGGTGGCAATTGAACAAATCCCACACCACAACTCAAGAAACCGCAAATCGCTGGATCGACTAAGATGGAGAAAGTTTGGGCTTAAGGCATCGCAAAAGCCTAATTGGAACGATGGAGTGCCTAATTTGGCGAGGAAGAGGAGACAACACAAGAGGCGGGGTTGGTTCCTTCGAAAGCCTCGCATAATTTGGGGCTTAGGGTTGGTGCTTCTTTGGCACCTTTCGGGACAGATTCTTCGAAGAATGATTGAAGCGAAGGAAGGGCGCAACAATAAGTGGAATTTCAGAGGGAAATTTCAGGTGGAAGACACAAGGGAAGTGAGCGGTTCTCTTCCCTGCAATTGCCGTTTTGGACGGTGGCCTCCTAGCATAAACAGGTTGAATCTCTCTCCTACGTCTCTTATTCACTTTAAACTGAATATTATTCGTAGTTTGATCTCTATCTTATCAAGTAATGAACTATGGACAAATCCATTTGCTAAGTGGGTGAAATCTGCCCACTTATTCATTTATATAGCTCTTTCTATAAAGAAAATTTTATCTGAACAAGTTGATGTTTTGAACATCATTGAACAATTAGAACCCATGTCTACTATGGTCGAGGAGACCGAACCCATGCCTACTATGGTCGAGGAGACCCGAAATATTATTGCTCAGAAAAACAAAATTGAAGCTAGTCCCTCTGGGAGTTACAAAATCAAGAAACCCTTCGATGAACCCAGGTTCACTATGGTCAATGAGACCAGAAATAGTGTTGCTGAGTTTAAGAAGACAAATGTTAGTTCCTTTGGAGCTTGGAATGATAAAAGGAAAATATGAAAATGTGATGATTATACTGCTATGTTTTGGTGGTTCATGGCCTATCTTGCAACTATGTGTGTTGTTAGGTATAAAATTGTGTATGAAAGGGATTGTAGCCCTGTGAAATGGAGAAATCCATGGATACGTGTTAGGTATGAGAAACCTCAATTGATGGTAGAGAATCCTAACAGAAAATTTATGGAAATTGTGCCATATATAATCCTACTATGTTTCATATTTACTCTCAAGCCTTGCACTTCTGTTGTATGGAATCCTTGTGAACTATGTGTTGTGTGCAAAGGTGGTGCTACTTTGACTAAATCTAGTCTCATTTGCTCTATTAGAACTGATCATGAGAATATTGATGTTGTCGATCGACTTTTGCTGATGTTTTCTAGGCAAGCTCAATTCAGTGTAGATTTACTGTTTTCTGGCTTATAAATGCTTGAGAACTGATGTCTCTCTATTTGGTGGTGTTTTCATATGTGATTTCCTTTGTAAATATGTTTCTTTTTCCCCTTTTCTTGTGCGTTTTGTTCCTTTTTAGCTTAGTTCCCGTATTTCTATGAGATTCGGAGACTACGCACCTTTTATGTGTTTTGTAGGTAATTTGGCATGAATCAAGGATGGATTTGAAGGAGGGTCGAGACATGGAGCAAAGGCCGAGTTAAAGCGGGAAAGAGAGAAGCAAGCCATGAAGAAGAACAAGAGAAGCCAACTAAGAAGAAGGTGGAACGAGGTCAGGACCGAGATGCAACAACGTCGGGCCCGACGTTGAAGTTTCCAACCTCGGACCGAGTTGCACAGTACCTCGGGCCCGAGGTTCCTCCGTGTCGGGCCGAGTCGGTCACCGGACTACTTGGGCTCCAAGGCACGAATTTGTGAACTTCCACTTTTGCCCCTCATTTAATCCATAAAAGGCCCTCTTGTCTTCTAAGAAGGGGTTCCCTCACACACAAAAAAAGGGGGGTTCCAAGGGAGCCAAGGGGATACTTGGAGAGCAAGGAGGAAGGAGAAGAGGAGGAAGAGAGAGAGAATCGGCCAAGGAGGAGGAAGACTTGAGAGGTTTTGTTGATTGTTTAGCTTTGATTTGCTTTGATCTTGTGGATTTGAAAACCCTTGATTTGTATTTGTGGATTGCTTTGGATTTAAATGAACCCTTGCTTTGTTTTGAGATTGATTATGATGATTGCTTTCTCTTTTGATTTGATTGCTTTCTTTGCTTGTCACATGGAGTAGATCTCCTTGATCTTGGGTTATGGGGGAAAACCCTAGCTAGGTTTAGGCTAGAAACCCCAATTCCATAGCCTTGAGTGTTTGATCTAAGGAACCCACTCTACATCGAGCTACAATTCCTTGCGAAAGTCGGGAATCAAGGCTTGAGATTGGCAAAGTAGCGAAAGTGAACATGTGTCAATCTCAAGACCTTGCTTCGAAGGGGATTTCCCCATGGATCGAGGTGTAGATGTGGTTGGAACGAGGGCGAAAGCACTCGATCCTAGTCCGATCATCACTCATTGCCTGAATTGGGGTGGAAAAGCCTTAATCTACTAGGGAAGGAACCCAAAAGCCCAAGATCTACTTTTAAAATCTTTGAGTTCGACATCCCCAGCTACCTCGGGCCCGACTTACCCAGTGTCGGTCCCGACTTCCTCTTGTCGCCAACCTCGGGCCCGACGTGACCTCAGTGTCGGTCCCGACTGTTTTCTTTATTTTCCTTTGTTTTATGCTCTCCTTTCTAGCCTCCTAGTATCTAGGCACATCGATCGAGTAGACTTCCCGAGTGTTCGACACCCACCACGTACTAAAACGGGGTCGGGTTATAATTTGTATCTCTTGACCCTCGCACATCGTGAGAGGCGATCAAAAGAATGGCGCCGTTGGCGGTTAAGTCTAAGTGCATTGAGTGCCAATTTGGTTAGTTTTTTTTGTGTTTTGGTAGTGATTTGGGTGAGGGAATAGCCCAAACCCTTTGTTTGTTTTTGATTTATTTTGGTTTGTGTTTTTGTTTCATAGGTGTATGCTAGCTCGTTCCTCCCGAGGAACACTTGAGCTTGAGTTTGTGAGTGATCCGGAAAGTATTCTCAAGGAAGCCCGAAGAAGGAAAAGGATGGAGAATCAATCTCTCCATGTTAATGAGGAGTTGGCTCAACTTAGGGCCGAAATGGCTAGATTGCAACTTGAGAGGGACAATCAAGAGGAGGTGGCAAGAAGAGAACGGGAGCAACGGATGAGAGCCGAGGCTCAACTCAACGCTCTACCCCGGAATGCACGCCAATACATGCATCCGGAGTTGAGGGTCCCCGAGCCGGCTATTGTGCTTCCCGAGGTTGCCAAGAATTTTGAGATCAAGACGCAATTCATCTCCCTCATCAAGCATGATCAATTCGAGGGCCGTCCACATGAGTGTCCCATAGAGCACGTCAAACACTTTGTGGACATGTGTGAGACGATCTCTACCGACGAGGAGATATTGGAGTATGTGCTTCTAAAGGCGTTCAAATGGTCACTTGGGGGCAAGGCCACACATTGGCTCGAGAGCCAAGCTCCTAGGTCAATCACAACTTGGAAGACACTCTATGATGCTTTCTTGATGAAGTTCTTCCCTCCCTCAAAGACAACCGAGCTAAGAAGGAAGATTGCAAGCTTTCAACAAGGTCCGAATGAGCCTCTCTTCGAAGCATGGGACCGTTTCAAGGAGATGTTGCGCCAATGTCCTACTCATGTCCAACAACCATATGTGCTTCAAGACATCTTTTTCCAAGGCATCAATCCGGTAACGAAGGACAAGCTCAATCTCCACACCGATTGTGGGTTCATAGACTTGACACCGGATCAAGCTTGGGAGCTACTTGACAAGCTATCCGATTATGAGGCCATGTATGGGGTGAGTCAAGCTAGCAAGGAGGTGAAAGTTCAAGGTGAAGGTGCAAGGAAGTTATATGATCCAAAGGGAGAAGACATTGATAGAGATGTGAAGCTCCAATTCCTTGAAGGTGAAGTGAGCAAGCTCACCGACGCATTGAGTGAGATACCATCTTATGCCAAGTTTTTAAGGGAGATTTTGAGCAAGAAGAGGTCCATAGTGGAAATGCAAGATGAAGTCAAGACCTTGGAGTTACCACAAAAGCTAGGAGATCCCGGTCGTTTTGCTATAACCATCGGTGTGGGGTCTCAAAATTTCCAAGCCTTGTGTGATCTTGGAGCAAGCACGAGCATCATTCCTTACACCATATGGAAATCCACATCTATGGGTCTCATAGCTCCGGTCAACATGAGGTTAACAATAGCGGATGGGTCGTCCATCGAACCAATTGGTGTCGTCGAGGATTATCCCGTTTGCATTGAAGGCCACTATGTCCCAATCGACTTTGTTGTAGTAGACATGATAGAAGTGCCGGGTGAACCGATCATACTAGGGAGACCTTTCCTTGCTACGGTTGGGGCAATCATTGATGTAAAGAAGGGCCACTTGTCTCTTGACATTGGAGGAAGAGAAATTGAGTTTTTCTTTAGACCAACTTCAAAAGGGACCGTACATAAAGAAGCTAAGATGATCCAAGTTCCTCTTGGATTGCAATGGGAAGCCATTTCTAAAAAGTCAAGGCCAAGGGAGCTTAGGTTGAAAGCCACCCCACCACCTAGAGAAATTGAGATAGAGCGCCAAGGTCTAGCCCTCAATATGATTGAGCATGAGCAATTGGAGGAAAGGATGTCTTACTTGGAGGTGTTCAAGGCCGAGAAAGAAGAAGTTCAAGCACCACCGGAACCATCTCAAGAACTCAAGGAGCTTCCAACAGATTTGAGGTACGCATTTCTTGGTCCCAACTCTTCTTTACCCGTAATCATAAATGCCAACTTGAATGATGAGGAGGAGTCTAAGTTGTTGAAGGTTCTAAGAAAACATAGAGGAGCTTTAGGGTATTCACTAGAGGAACTAAAGGGAATCTCTCCCTCAATTTGCATGCATAGGATTTATATGGAGGATAACCATAAACCCACTATTGAACCCCAAAGAAGATTAAATCCTAACATGAAAGAAGTGGTAAAGAGTGAAATACTTAGGATGTTGGATGCGGGAATTATCTTCCCAATTTCCGATAGCAAGTATGTGAGTCCCGTGCATGTAGTTCCTAAGAAAGGAGGTTTCACCGTTGTGCAAAATGAAAAGGGAGAAATGATACCTATGAGAACCACAACAAAATGGCGTATGTGTATTGATTACCGTAAGCTTAATACCGGCACTCGCAAAGACCATTTTCCTCTTCCTTTCATAGACCAAGTCCTAGAGAGATTAGCACAACATGAATATTTTTGCTACCTTGACGGGTATAGCGGGTTTTGGCAAATCCCTATTCATCCCGATGATCAAGAGAAGACGACATTCACATGTCCTTATGGGACTTTTGCCTATAGACGCATGCCTTTTGGTTTATGTAATGCGCCGGCAACATTTCAAAGATGCATGATGTCCATCTTCTCCGATATGGTTGAGGATATAGTAGAAGTGTTTATGGATGATTTCTCCGTCTACGGATCCTCATTTGATGTTTGCTTAGCTAACTTAGACAAGGTTTTGACTAGATGTGAGGAGACTAGCTTGGTGCTTAATTGGGAAAAATGCCACTTTATGGTGAAAGAGGGCATAGTACTAGGACACCTAGTTTCTAGTAGGGGGATAGAGGTAGATAGAGCTAAAGTTGAAATAATTGAAAAACTACCTCCCCCCTCTTGTGTTCGTGATGTTAGGAGTTTCTTAGGTCATGCAGGATTTTATAGACGGTTCATCAAGGATTTTTCTAAAATTGCAAAACCATTGTCTAACCTCTTGATGAAGGATGTGCCCTTTGTATTTTCCGAGGATTGCATGAGTTCTTTTTGTAGGTTGAGAGATGCCTTGATCTCGGCTCCAATAATGGCGGCACCCGATTGGAATCTTCCATTCGAGGTGATGTGTGATGCTAGTGATTTCGCCGTAGGGGCCGTCCTTGGGCAAAGGAAGGATGGAAAGTTGCATGCCATTTACTACGCAAGCAAAACTTTGGATGAAACTCAGTGCAATTACACAACAACGGAGAAAGAGTTTCTTGCGATAGTGTTTGCATTTGAGAAATTCCGTTCATATCTTGTGGGATCAAAGGTGGTAGTCTTCACAGACCATGCGGCAATCAAATACCTCATGAAGAAGAAAGATGCAAAGCCGAGGCTTCTAAGGTGGATGCTCCTTCTCCAAGAGTTTGACCATGAGATCAAGGACAAAACCGGTGCGGAAAATGTGGTAGCGGATCATCTATCCCGTTTGCCCATCGAGTACATGTTGGAAATGGAGGATGGTATGACTATAGATGATTCAAGAGCGGATGAAGTTCTCATGAGCGGAAGGGAGGAAAGGAAGGGTGGATCGACGAACCAAGTACGTCGGGCCCGAGGTTCAGAACATTGGACCGAAGGCAAGGTAAGTGCGAGTGAGTCGGGACCGAGTACTTCAACATCGGGCCCGAGGCAGCTAAGTGTCTGCAAAGCTGGACCGGCGTCTAACCATGTCGGGCCCGGTATACTTCAATGTCGGTCCGTGGAAGAAAGTAAGTTTCCTAGCTCGATTTCCATTTCTTCTCGTTCTAAATTGATTGATTCTTTCTCTCCCACTGGCCTTCTTTCTATTAGTGCCGTAAGACGAGGGGTTTCCCCTTGGTTTGCGGATTTTTCTAACTTTGCCGTAGGGGGAGTGATCCCACCAAATTTGTCTTATCAAGCTAGGAAGAAATTCTTACATGATGCTAGACAATACTTTTGGGATGATCCAAACGAAGAAGTTAGAGCCTCATGGGCTCTCGTCCTCGCCGATTGATCCTATATATGCCATTGAAGAATAAGAAATTGTGAGCTTTTCATACTCCTCTCTCTTGCTTTTAAGTTTTGATTTCCTTGTTTGATGGGGACATCAAAAATTTTAAGTATGGGGTGGGGGTAAGTGTGTTCATGATTTCACTTGTTTATGTTTGTTTATTATTTTGAGGATATTTAGTTGGTGTTTCTAGTTTGTGTTTGGAATGTTTGAGTCTTTGGTTTTAGAGAAATTTTTTTTTTTTTTTTTGCAAAAAAATCCATAAAAAATTGAAAAATTGTGTTAAAAACAACAAAAAGATTTTGTGTTTTGTAGGTTTTGGACTAGAAATTCCCATCTTAGATTGCCAAGATAAAAGCTAATGATGATGTGAGCATGTAAATTCCTTTGCATATTTTTGGATAGTTTAGCCTCTAAAATGATGTTGCTTTTGATGTGATCATGATATCTTGCTTGTTTTATTGAGCATGTGAGTTCTAGGATGAGTTCTTATGCAACTAAGTATGAGTGACCCTTGTGAGATTGATTTTTGGCCATTTTAGGGATGCTTGATCATATTTGCATATCCCTCATTCTTCTTGTGTGATTAGCTCATTCATGCTTAGTAAAACTTGCTATTGCGCTGTTTATCTATTTTCCAAGACCGTCATGAGAATTGTCCTAGCATGGTCACATTGATTTTGAACTTTATTCTTCTAGTCACATAAATGTTCCATATCCTACCATGAAGTTAATCCTTTGATTTTAGCCCCGTTCTAGCCTAAGCCTTTGTTTGAAACTCCTCAAAAATATTATTCCTAGCCTTATATGACTTGACCCTTATGGGATTGGACTTTAGAAGAGAGGTTTGGATTGTATTTGAAGAGTTGAGATTCTCTTGGGTTTAAGGGCAAAAGAATGGTGTTATGAATCATGTGGGTAGTGCATCTTTAGTGTACAAAAATGAAAAAAAGAAAGAAAAGGAAGAAAGAAAATGTTGGAAATGTAAGGTAGAATAAAGCAAAGAGCTTAAGTGAAGAAAATGGTCCGACCGAGTTACAAGCAACATCGGGCCCGATGTCATAAGAAAGTCGGTCCAAATGTAGAAAGTGTTGAAAATCCAACAAAAAGCATAAGAGCAAAGATGAAGTGGAATGATAAGTGAAATTTCGTGTTGGAAGGAAAATGTTAAGTCTTTTTGGTGAGTGTGAAAGTAATTGTGGGATTTGGTGAAATTGGTGAGAGTTTAGTTTGTTCAATCCCTATTATAAGCACCACAAGACCAAATAATTCCCACCTTGAGAAATACCAAAAGCCCCATTACAACCCGGCCGAATGGAACCTCTTTGAGGACCTCCATTGAGCCAAGTTCGAAATTCTTTGTGTACTTTGCATTAGGCATCTCTAGGTGGAGGAATTGGTGATATTAGCTTCAATAGTAAAGTCCTTACTTGCATGATTTTTGAGCTTGAGTGTTCATTGCTAAACCCAAACACATGATGAGTGATACACATTCACATATCCCTAAAGTGAGGCTTATTTGCATTGACTTTATTCCTTGGAACACTTAATCACGTGTGATGATGTAATCTTGCTTGAATATCGATCACTTGTGCTTAAAACGTGTTTTCATACGAGGCTTTACTTGAAGATTATGTTTCGGTCTTTCTTACATTGTTATTGCTTGAGGACAAGCAAGTTTAAGTATGGGGTATTTTGATGTCTCTCTATTTGGTGGTGTTTTCATATGTGATTTCCTTTGTAAATATGTTTCTTTTTCCCCTTTTCTTGTGCGTTTTGTTCCTTTTTAGCTTAGTTCCCGTATTTCTATGAGATTCGGAGACTACGCACCTTTTATGTGTTTTGTAGGTAATTTGGCATGAATCAAGGATGGATTTGAAGGAGGGTCGAGACATGGAGCAAAGGCCGAGTTAAAGCGGGAAAGAGAGAAGCAAGCCATGAAGAAGAACAAGAGAAGCCAACTAAGAAGAAGGTGGAACGAGGTCAGGACCGAGATGCAACAACGTCGGGCCCGACGTTGAAGTTTCCAACCTCGGACCGAGTTGCACAGTACCTCGGGCCCGAGGTTCCTCCGTGTCGGGCCGAGTCGGTCACCGGACTACTTGGGCTCCAAGGCACGAATTTGTGAACTTCCACTTTTGCCCCTCATTTAATCCATAAAAGGCCCTCTTGTCTTCTAAGAAGGGGTTCCCTCACACACAAAAAAAGGGGGGTTCCAAGGGAGCCAAGGGGATACTTGGAGAGCAAGGAGGAAGGAGAAGAGGAGGAACAGAGAGAGAATCGGCCAAGGAGGAGGAAGACTTGAGAGGTTTTGTTGATTGTTTAGCTTTGATTTGCTTTGATCTTGTGGATTTGAAAACCCTTGATTTGTATTTGTGGATTGCTTTGGATTTAAATGAACCCTTGCTTTGTTTTGAGATTGATTATGATGATTGCTTTCTCTTTTGATTTGATTGCTTTCTTTGCTTGTCACATGGAGTAGATCTCCTTGATCTTGGGTTATGGGGGAAAACCCTAGCTAGGTTTAGGCTAGAAACCCCAATTCCATAGCCTTGAGTGTTTGATCTAAGGAACCCACTCTACATCGAGCTACAATTCCTTGCGAAAGTCGGGAATCAAGGCTTGAGATTGGCAAAGTAGCGAAAGTGAACATGTGTCAATCTCAAGACCTTGCTTCGAAGGGGATTTCCCCATGGATCGAGGTGTAGATGTGGTTGGAACGAGGGCAAAAGCACTCGATCCTAGTCCGATCATCACTCATTGCCTGAATTGGGGTGGAAAAGCCTTACCTTTGGTTCCCTGGAATAATAACACAACACTATGCATTCTCCTCCTCAGATCACTGTAAAATATCTGTTGAGCTATCTAATGGACAAAATATTAAAGCACAACCTTTCAAATTTGAAAACATGTGGATCCAAAGAAAAGATTTCACAAACGTAGTTAAACAAGCATGGTGAGTAAGTTATAATGGCTCCCTCATGTACCAATTAGTTAAAAAGACTCAACTCCTCAAACAACATGCGAAACAGTGGAACAAGAGGACATTTGGAAACACCTTTGAACAACTACGAACCATTGAAAATGATCTACAACATCTACAAAACCAAATCCAGATCTCACCAACTCTAGAAAATATTCAAAAACAACTTAGATTGATTGGAAAGAAAGAAAAAATTCTAAATTTTCACAAAACATACTAGAAACAGAGAGTTAAAACAAAACACATTGAACTAACAGATACAAATACAGGCTATTTTACAAGATTGCCAACGGAAAACGAAATAGGAAAATAATCAGGGAAATAAAAACCAATGATGGCACACAAATTTATAAAGAAATGAACATAAGAAATGAAATTCGAAACGACTTTAAGAAACGATACAATAAAGAACCTATAAACTTATCAATTCCAAATGAATATTTAGGATTGATAGGTAATGAAGTATCAAGAAATGAAAACATGGAACTAATAAAACCAGTATCAAATGAAGAAATTAAGAATGCAATTATGAATATAGGATCGGACAAATCACCAGGACTAGATGGCATGATTGCCGAATTTTACAAGAATTATTGGGATGTTGTGGGCCCAGCTGTAATCAAAGCCGTTAAGAGGTTCTTCCATTTTGGAAAAATATTAAAACAAATTAACCACACGTTCATCACCCTAATCCCTAAGAAAGACAATCCAAGCTCAACAAATCACTACAGGCCCATCAACCTATGTTCCACAATTTACAAGACGATTGCAAAAATATTACTAAGTGTCTAAAGAATGTTATGGATCACCTTATCCACCCTCTGCAAGGAGCATTTGTAGCCAACAGAGCCATACAAGATAACATACTAGTTGCACATGAAATCTTTCACTCATTCAAAAATAGAAAAAACAAGGATGGGTGGGTAGCAATCAAGTTGGATATGGAAAAGGCCTATGATCGAGTAGATTGGGATTTCCTCTTTCTTGTTCTACGAAAATTCGGGTTCGACAACAAGTTTATAGGATGGAAAGAAGAATGTTTCAAAACGGTGTCTTTTTCTATTATGGTGAATAAGGGACCTACATACCCTTTTATCCCAGAGAGAGGCCTACGACAGGATGACCCACTCTCTCGTTACCTCTTCGTCCTAGGTACGGAAATCCTAGCAAGGAGACTCTAACAAATAAGCATGGAAACAAACAAAACGGTAGGTTTTGCACTTGCTCGTGGAGGAACCAAAATACCATTCCTATTCTTTGTTGATGACATTATTATATTCTCCAAAGCAACACAGTCAGCTTGCCTGTCTGTTAAAAAAATCATTGATGAATATTGTGCTTTGTCTGGTCAAAAAGTGAACTACCACAAATCCGCCTTCCAAACTTCCCGCATAGTACCAAACCAACAAAAAGTAAGAATTCAAACTGCAATGCAAATCACCACAATGACGAACCTAGATAAATACCTTGGATGCCCAATTTTTAATGGGAAAGTAAATAAGGACACCTTTAGGGACACAGTGGCGAAAACCAAAGATCAATTAAAATGGAAAGCTAACTCATTATCTCAAGAAGGCCGAACTGTGCTGACCCGTTCAAATTTAGCAGCTAAACCAAATTACATTATGCAAAGCTTTATGATACCAACGAGTGTACACACTGAACTTGACAAAACAAATAGGGGTTTATTTTAGAACAAACATCAAAACTATAAACCCCTCATTGGTTGGGACAGGATTTGCAAACCAAAAACATACGGTGGTCTTGGGCTGAGAAAAGCGGAACACATGAATAAAGCTCTACAAATGAAACTATTGTGGAAAATTATTGCGGAACCTCACAACATTTGGGTTCGCATAATTAAAGAGAAATACCTCCGAAATAACGACATCTTTTCATACAAAATCAAACCTAATGCTTCATGGCAATGGAGAAATCTAATCAAACTTAAACCTCTATTCGAAAAAGGCCTCGTTTGGCAAGTAGGAGATGAAAAACTATTAACTTTTGGACGAATAGATGGGTCATGACTGAACCTCTTATAAACTACGCGACCAATAAAGACAGAATTAATACAAAGGCCAAAGTTGTTGATTTCTTCCTAACAAGAAAAAACTGGAACACAACCGCCATGCAACAACATTTGCCGACGGAAATTGTGGACAAAATCAATGACATAGTCACCCCGGAAAATGAAATTACAGACCGACTGTACTGGGCTCCGAGTAAAAATGGGTGGTTTTCCACTTCATCAGTCATAGACTATATAACAAATATAAATAATTACAACCCAAGTATGAACAATTGGATCTGAAAACTTGATATTCTTCTTAAAGTTAAAAATTTTCTTTGGAAAATAGATAATGATGGTTTACCAACAAAACCCGATTACAAGCTAACCACATTCCGGTTCAGGGAGGTTGCCTCCTATGCCATTGCACCTCTAAGGACATCACCCACCTCATTAGCAAATGCCCACATACACATCAGATCTGCCGAAAAATAAACCCCAAGTTCAACCAAATTCTTAGCCACATTGATATAAGAAATAAACTACCCCGGCAAATTATAAGTGAGATAAGGCAAAAATTAACTGAGAAAGAATTCAATGATCTTGCAGTGTGCTGGTGGGGTATCTGGCACCAACGAAACAAACTTGTGTTCCAACAAGCCCCGAATGACTTCATTCCAGATTTGGCTCAATACATTAAAATGCAAATACAAGCATGGGAAACTGCAAAACAATGGACAGAAGATGAAAATAAAGCAACACAAGCTCATCAAAGAAGACGTAAACTAAAGGAAAAGACTTGGAAAAAACCACCCTTAGGTTTTTGTAAACTCAATTTCGACGGATCTAAGATGTCAAATGGATCTACAACTTCTGGAACGGTAATTCGATGACATAATGCAGAGGTCATTGATATATTTACATCAGAAGGAATTTCAAGGGCCAAGAATTTGGGAATTAAACACTTGGAAATTGAAGGAGACAGCCTAATCATATTAAATGCAATTAGGAAACTGGGCCAGTGCCCATGGGATACTGACATTGTCGTGTCTGATATCTCAGTTTTGCTTGCGTGGTTCGACTCTATTCGTATAAACCATGTTAATCGAAACTATAATGTTGTGGCCGATAAGATTGCTAAGTTGGGCCACAGCTTTCCGTTGGGTTCTATTTTGAATCATCAAGAACTTTTAGTTCTCATCCGCAAGATGCTCTAGGACAACCACCGTAAGGAGGTTCTCCTAATTCTTACCTTATAAAAAAAAAACACTAGTTATGTACTTATTTTGGGTACACTATTGCTCGGGGCCAAAAGGTGATTAAATGCAAAGGTACGAGAGATTTCCGTAATTATTGTACACTGGTTCCCCCACGGTTCATAGCGCCTCCTCTTCCACCGTATTTAATCGCCGGCGCAGCGGAGATGTTGGCCGCGAACTCCTCCTTTCATTTGAAAGCGTGCCTACCGCAACCCAAATTTCCTCTCGCCACCAAGATCCTTGTTCGAAGTACGATTCCCTCTCCCTTTTTCTTATCTTTCTTCGCTTTCCTTTTCATTTATATGAATGGAATCCGAATATCCTTCGTCGTTTATCTTTTGCTGCTTTTTGTAGCTCAATTGTAGCTTCTTATGAACTGTGATTGGTAAATTTGGTATTCCGGTTAAACCTAATCTTGTTGTGCCAGAAGTTTATGCTGGAAATATCTTCTCTCTGCGGGGATTTATTGGTTAATTTGCGTTTTAAGTACCTTTTCCCTTGTGAATCTGAAAGTTGATGCTTTTGGGGTTTGCTGTTCTTGTTTGGACATTATCTTTCCTGCAAATTAGCTTGATAAATTGTTGAGAATAACGGTTGATTTGGCAAATCCAGCACCAATTCATGGCCTAAATGATATATGACAGCAAAAATATATTTGTGTTAGGCTGAGATGAAGGATTCACTTTGTTCATAGTTTTTGTGGAAATTACCTTTTCAGTCTTTGAAACACCATACTTTGATTGTTGAATCTTTCATGAATTCTCTGGTGACGGGGAAACTTGAGACCTTAATGAGGTGGTAATCCTTGTCTAGGAATGTGCAGATTTGCCCTACTCTGCAGGCGAATGTCGTCTACAGAAGGAGTTCTCGTCTTTTGGCCCAATTGCTGAAGGTACCATTCGGTTTCTTTCATTCCTCTTATATATTGCTTCTTGACACTTGTGCCTATAGGCTGACATAATAGGTCTCTTTGAAGTTAAACTAGTCAAGGATGAAGCCACAAAGAAATCAAAGGGCTATGCATTCATACAGTATACATCTCAAGATGATGCCATGCTAGCCTTGGAGAACATGGATCATAAGGTCTTGCGCACTACTCCCTCTGCTTTTGTTCTTCTTTTTTAAGCAAGGAATTTGATTCCTGTTTCATAGCTCCCTAGCTTATTTAAACTGCTGTCTTTGTCACAGTATTTTGATGGGCGCGTGATTTATGTGGAGCTTGCCAAGCCTGGGAAGGAGCTACGTAGCCGGATTCCAATCGCATCTGGGCCTCCAGAGGAGACTACACCATATGAACCTGAAGAACAAAATTGATGGGTATAATCCTCACTACATTTGTAATGCAGACGTGGAACGGAATCGTTTTGTTGTTCTTGTCTAATTTCTCATATGCAGGGGTAAACTGGTTTGGTTTGTTTGCATGGAGATGGAGTACCCTCATGTTACCTTTGTGGTCCTTAACTAGTGCAACTCCCGTGACATTTACAAGATGTTTTTTAATCAAAAAAAAATTGTTATATTGTGTAATCATATAGTAATATACAAAATGTATGTAAAATCTTATGGTGATAAATCAAATAGTCATAAACTTTAAATGGTAATGGGACTTGTATGATGTACCTAGTGTAAAGTGTGCCCCATTGTGCAAATTTTAATAAAGATGTTGCTTTGCCACTTAGACAATGGGGCAGCCAATTTGGCATGATTTCTATTTTCATATGCATTGTGCACAAAGGAATTTAGACCGTTGTTGATCCTTCAAAAGCACTAGTCTGAAATAGCAAGTTTTATATTGCCACAGGAGAAAGAAACCTATGAGTAAATTTCAAGTATATAGAATCATACAATGTACAATGATCATTGATCCCTCACGGCGTTGGTAGCTCAGCGAGCCAAGGTAGAAGTTTTGCATGAACTAGATCAGGTCTGTCATCATGTGGGCAGTGACCCACTCCCTCCAGTACAAATAGACTGATATTCGGAAGCTCTGAAGCAGCGGAAACGAAGTATTTTCCAACTGGACCATCAAGAGGAGTAAATGGATCTTCATCTCCCCATAAAAGTAAGACGGGGCAGGAGATTTTCGGTATTAACTGGATAGGAGTCGGCCCTGGTGGACCAGTCACTATTGATACAAATGCATCAAGTGCTCCTTCCTCTTCTGCAGGCTCCCGAATGATCTACATGACAACAACAAAGCGACGTACTTGCTTCATAATTCTAAACATAGTAAACTGAAACACATTGCAGATAAGTAAAGTATACCTCTACTAATGTGTCATCCACAGCTTCCTTATTGCTTGTCTAAGGGAAGATCATGTGAAGGCTACATTGGAGATTGACAACAAGTCGGTATTGCTTTAGCAAGAAATCCAGTTCACCATGATCGGAGTAAACAGATAGACACAAGGTTCCATTTCATCAGGGATTATGTGCAGAATGGTGACCTTACAGTGGAGTATGTCAAAACTGAAGATCAGCTAGTAGACATTCTCACCAAGCCTCTTGGACAGCAGAAATTCATGGAGCTTCGGGAGAAGATAGGCGCGAGGAACATGGAGCAAGGATAAACAAGTTTAGTGGTGACTGTTGTGAAATAAACTTGTTCATGTTCTAGAGTTTGTAATTTCAGTTATTTTGAACTTCTGTTTTCCTTTTTATGAAAGCAATTAGTAGAGTCAAAGTCTCAGGAGAATAAATAGGCTTTGATCGAGTCATACGGAAGTGCAAATAAAGCACTAAGATAGTGGAGTTATTTGCTGAATTTTAGCTTGCTAGGATTTGTTGCCTTTGTATTCAGTTTATTTCCATGCTTTATACAAATCAGAAAAGGGTGAAAGTAAGATAACCAACAAACATGACTAGACTGTAACCCCTGAACCCCCAAACAAGGAGACCTTGGTTCCGGTTTTGGATCGACCGTGCAATCCGGTCAATAAATGTGTGTTACCTGGGATTTTTACCAAAATTTTGACACCTATGAAATTCATACATTAAAAAAGGGGATTAAAAAATAGCGGAAACCCAAATCGAAGACGTGCTAATTAGAGCTTAATTAAGTGTGCAATTGAGGTCAATATTTATATACTACTACTAATTAAGCTACAGTACAGTACTCGAAATTGGTCCAAGAAAGCAGCAGTACTTGAACGGAAAATAGTAGTTCAATTAAGTAATTAAGACATTGATCCTTGGACGTACGTGGCAACTAATGCTGCAACACAAGTAATATTACACGGCATTAAATTTAAATTTCATGATTAAAAAACTTCAAAAGAAATGATGGCCGTCATTGGCATGAGAGGTAGAAGAAGAAATAGTCTCCCAGTCAAGATCATCTACGTTCAAACCATCTCCAACAAAACTCCCCGAAATCTCGACATTCGGATTAGTACTCCCATATCCATAATACCTCTGCTGATCATACTGAGATTGCTGCTGCTGCTGATCACCATAACCGAAATGGTTAAAACCCGGACCCGAAACAAGCCCTTGATTGTCTCCCTCACCAAAGCCGCCACCCTGACCAAAGCTTATGGTAACAGGACCCCTCTGGGCCCCGGGTGCGATGACCGAGGGCGGGCTGGGCCTACCAGTGAACTGCTGGACCAGGGCCCGGAAGTTGGAGGCGTCGGCGTTGAGGAGGGTGGTGGGCGTTTTCTTAGACGCCCTCGACCGCCTCCTGATGGGCTTCGGGGAGGCGGCCGAGGGGGCCAGGCTTGAAGAGGTTGTGATGACGCTGTCGGTCGTCATCATGTTGGAATCATACCTGTTCATGGAGGTTTGTGGTGGGTATGATGGGGCTTGGTGGTTCGAGTAGTGAGGCCATTGATCTTCACTATGTGGGCATGCCATGGTGATCCAATCAAATCGATCAGGAATTGAGATTAATTCTCAAGTGTGTTTTGATGTTGTAGCTGTAGGGATAATAAGGGAAAAGAAGGCAAAGGAGAAGGTGAGCTATATATAGTAGGAGTACACACATCAAGGGAGCCACAAGTGTGTTGGTCAAAGTTTGAAGTTTGACATTGACCGAAGAAATAAGAATACTAATGCAAGCTAAGTGAGGAATCTTCCTAGGAAGGAGCCTAAGCTAGGGTTTTGAAAGTACGAAATTAATCAAAGCAAAGCAAAGCAAGTCAAAGCTTGTGCCATGCTTATATCATTCTAATGTGAAGGGTCTGTCTTGGATTTGTTTTGGTTTGACCGTTGAGAGAGCCCTTTCCACATTTTTCTTTGGCCTCAGAAATGCATACAAACGACGTTCCCATTACAATAGTACATAAATAAATATACATATTGTGCGTATTAGTACAGTAATTGACTAAATCACTGTAAAATAATGGCCCCATTGAACCGTTCAAGCCTGAAAGAGGCCTAAGATAGGGAGATCCTTTATCACCTTTTCTGTTTGTAATTGCAGCGAAAATCCTGGCATGAAAGTTACAGATAACAAGTGAAATTGATAAAACTCGACCGGCTTCCCGATTACTCGTTGAGGTGCTAAAATCCCTTTTCTAATTTTTGTTGACGACATCATAATTTTCGCTAAGGCATCACAAGGATCGTGTAATAAAGTGTAAAACTTAATCGATGAATTTTGTAGAATTTCTGGACAAAAAGTGAATTATAATAAATCTGCATTCCAAGCTTCCAAAAACATGAGTGCCCAACAAAGAAACACAATACATCAAACACTAGGAATACCAACAATGACAGATATCGAAAAATATCTTAGTTGCCCAATTATTAGTTGTAAAGTTAACAAAGATACATTTAAGGAGACGGTAGGAAAGGCGCAAAATCAACTCACCAAATGGAAACCTAACTCGCTTTCTCACGAAGGGAGAACGACACTGATCCGAGCTAATCTTGCCACAAAACCTAAATATGTAATGCAAAGTTTCATGCTTCGTCCCAACTCCATCAATGCCGAAATGGATAGAATTAATAAAAGTTTTTTCTAGAACAAAGGTAGACAATACAAACCACTTATGGGATGGGATAAGATATGTAAACCAAAGAAAATAGGTGGATTACGAATAAGGAAGATAGAACATATGAACAAAACGTTACAAATGAAACTATTATGAAATTTTTTAGCAGAACCAAGTAATATTTGGTTGAAACTGTGACCCAAAAATATCTAAAAAATGATAATTTGTTCACATGTACGCTTAAAATGAATGTGTCGTGGTGATGGAAAAACTTATCCAACTTAGGGAAGAATTTTGCAAGGGACTAATATGGCAAATTGGAGACGGAAAAACGGTTAAATTCTGGAAGGATAGGGGGATACTTGAAGGCCCTTTACATACCCATGCTAAGAATCCTTCAAATGTTGATGAAACTTGGAAAGTGGCTGATTGGATATCAAATGACAAAACATGGAAGATAGACCAATTAAGACAGGCTTTACCAGATGACATAGTCGATCAAATACTTTCAGTCACGATACCAAATAACTATATACAAGATCGATTGTATTGGGCACCCAACAAAAATAGGTGGTTCTCTACAACTTCGGTTGTAGAATTAATTACTAATATTGAAAACCAAACGACGAGCCTAAATAATTAGTTATGGAAAATGGACACATACCCTAAAGTTAATTTTTTTTATGGAAAATTGATAATAATGGCCTTCCTACGAAAGCACGTCCACGTGAAAAACAAGTCATTACACCCGGAGGATGTATATTGTGTGACTGTAGCAACGAAGACACAAACCATATTCTTACAAAATGCCCGTATATGATACATATAACTGACAAAATAAACCATATCACTAAAATAAACCATATCACTACCATGTTGCTTAGGGGATTTGATTCCGATAGCAAATCTCCAAGATCGATTCTGAGTGAGATTAAACAATTACTTGAAAAAAAGGAGTTCACAGAAATGGAAATTAATTGGTGGAGTGTTTGGCACCAATGTAACAAGTTAACGTTTTAGCAAGATCAGTCCAATGGTATCCTAGACTTGACAGGGTATATTCGAACCCAAATTACAAATTGGGACAATGCAAAACACTAGGCGGAAGACAAGGAAAGCATAAAAGTTGGCCAAAAACATAATAGGTACCAACGAATAAAAATGAATAGGAGATGGCAAAAGCCTAAACAAGACCACGTTAAAATCAGTTTTTATACATCTAGACTTTCTAATAATCAAGCAACGGGAGGAATTTTAATCAGGAACCATTTCAGTCGGATTGACTTGAAAACTTGTAAATTTGGTAATAATCTGCATTAAAAGCTCAAGCTTTGGCCTTCCGGGTGGCTGGCTATCCGTGAAATGATGAAAAGAAACTTAAGGAAGGATGAAATTGAGGGAGATAATCTTCATGTCATTAATGCGGTTAAAGAAATAAATAAGTGTCGTTGGGAGATTGAGCTAATAATCTCTGATATCATTGCCTCCATTTTTGGATCACATGATATTTCAATTAATCACGTTCCCAGGGAGTGTAACGTTGTGCCCGATAAAATTGATAAATTGGGTCATAGTCGCCCCGAATAGTTTATTTAGACTCACATATCACTTAATGTTCTCATCCACAAGGATGCTCTAGGACGACCTCTTTGAAGGAGTGTCTCCTAATTCTTACCTAATAAAAAAAAATCACTTCAAAATAGATTAACTGGTTAGTCACTAAAATTTGTGCTAAATTTAGCGATCATATATAAATACAACCGCTAGTCATTATATCTGGGTTTAAATTTAACGAATATGTGGCATCAATTAGCGATTATTGGGTCGCTAACTAACAAAAACAACTACACGAAGCTGACCATTACTTGAACAATGGTGCATGATCGAGTGTTGTAGATGTGCGATCCTAGGCTGAACCTAACGACCACATGATTGTAAATCTAACTACATATTTAAAAAAAATTAATATTAATTTTTATGTATTTTATTTTATTTAAATAAATTATAAATATTAAAAAAATTAATAAATATAAAAATATATTTAATTAAAATATTTACAAAACTAAACTAACTCGTCAAGTCCGCATCATCGGATTCGGACCGATGAGATATGGATGGTGATGCTTGGATTCTTTGCACGTCTTCCATATATTTTTGCAAGTGTTGAATCTAGGCATTTTCTTGTTGCATCTTTGCTATTCGGGGAGCTTTTTTCGGGGCGCTCTCAGTTGATTGGCATAGTAATAATTTGTCGCAGAACAGTGCCTCTAGTAGCCTCCAAGAATGCCCTGCACTCGTCTTGAAAAGCGGAGCGCTCTTAGTTGATTGGCATAGTAATAATCTCTCGGGGCCGCTCCTAAATAAAAAATGCTATAACCTAATCTAAATTAACGACAAAAATAATAAATAAGAATAAAGTAAGTACTTTCAACGATATACGGTGAGCGGTGGTCTGCAAATTGTCGGCCCTACTTCCGCGTATATGTCTCAATGAGCAACTTAAGAGGCGTTATTTGCCGACCAGATTGTTTATCCTGTCAAATAAATGAATTACTAGTAGCAATAGCAATATAAATATAATTAAACGAAAAATTTCAATTTTCATACCATCTGTGTAACATCCCCGACCAAAAAAGCATACGTCATTTTGCATTCATATAAGATTAAGAGCATATGCATTGCATAGTGACATGATATATAGTGAGTTTTTAAAAGTAATATTTATTTTCTAATTAAGTTTATTATATTTTAAAAAGTTTTTAAGAAAAAATTAATTATTAATTATTTCAGGGTAAAGTTTGTAGTAAACAAGATTTCAGGGAACAAAGTGAGTTTTTTTTAAAAGTTAGCCGACTTCTTCGTTGCTTTGCCATATAAATGTGTGAGATGATAAATCTTCATCATTAAGGATACACAAAATTGAAAAAAACGGGGACGAGAGAAAGAAAATGAGAGTGGAGAAAGAAAGATTTATTTCGGTTGTTTTTGTTGGATCTTGTACAAGATCTCTTTAATCGGGTTTTAATCCTGAAGTACAAGCTTGATTTGGTAAGTTTTTAATTAGTTAATGGTTTATCTGGATTTTTCCTAATTTTTCCAGATCTAGATCTACAATTGCTTTTGATTCAGAAATCAGTCGATTTATAGTTCTCAGAGGGTGTTTTCAATATCAGATATATATTCGGTAAAAGATTTCAGAGTATTTTTAGGGTTTCTCTTTGTAAGGATATTAGGGAGCCCTTTGATCAAGTTTTTCAGAAAAGTTTTAACTAGAAAAATGTTCTTCTATATATATAGTTTATTATTGTCAAGTTTTAAAGGATTTGGAAAGATGCACAAGAAGTTGTAATGCATTTTGGCATTTCATTGCATTTGGGGTCAGAGTTTGTAAGAGTAAATAGCCTAATTTGCATTGTGTTATATATATAGGAGCACAAGTCATAGATCGTGGTCAAAGAGAAAGGGAAGAGATATAGTAGCTGTCTTGAACAGGTGAGTATAGACCGGAGATTCAACCCTATGTGGTTTATGTGAAATATGAATATATGAATATATGCGCTATATGGATATATGTGGTATATGGATTATATGGATATATGTGTTTTATATGATAGCTCTGAAATTTCTAGAGTTGTTTGTACAGAAAGTATGTTAATAGATGACATATGATATATGAATAAATGATGCATTTGATTGCATAGCATATTGCAATGAGATTAAAAGGATCTGTGACTGTCTCGCCCTGAATTTGTATTACAGGACCTACGGGTCATACAGGATCTTCGGATCATACAGGATCTTCGGATCATACAGGACCTACGGGTCATACAAGATCTTCGGATCATGTAGGACCTACGGGTCATAATTCTTACAGGGACCATAAGAGTCCATATACAGTAAACCCGGGGCAGATTCAGGCTCGAACAGTTTACAGAATAATGAATCGGATACATCAGTATTTACATTTGCATAGTAAATTCATATATGACATATATAATATGTAGGAATATGTATATTGACTAAATGTTTGACTCTGTGTGAAATAATTGATGATGGTTTATATTCACTGAGTATGCGACTCACGTAAATCGCAAAACAATTTTTCAGGTTCAGCTAGTTCTTACTGACGTGTGTCCGTTTAACAGTCACATTCATACAGGTCGGCCGACTGAATCTCTAAGCAACCTTCTCATCCTCATTTTGCATCTTAGACATATGGGTTGTAATAGAAGTTAGAGTAATAGATGTTTTAGCATAAGAAGTAACTACCTATGTGTGTGTGTGTAACGCTTTATGGTTGTTGCTTTCAGCTTTGTGCTTCCATGGATAGTTGCTATATGTGAATTATTTGTTTATATAAGAAATAAGTTATTACTAAGCATACGTCATAGAGTATAGGGGTGTCACAATCTGAATCTGGGTCTCGCGGTGGGACCTCGAACAACTAGTGTGGAAGGCGAGATTTACATGCCGGCTCGCCCTTTGTTGGTAGTATGGCCCCACAAATATAGGGAGGATGTAACCCACTACGTGGGGTCATACTACAAATATATTTATCAATTCAACAAAATTAGTAAAACAATCTAATTTAATATAACCAAAATTCCATCAATATAAGCATAAGTAAAGATATTAAAACTGGGAGTTTCATTTAGAAACAAATCCCTCTTATCCTGCCTCACATAACGTATTTATTTAACGTTTATAAATCAATTACCCACTTAATAGGATGTCTATACGTTATGTGAGGCAGGAGAAGAGGGATTTGTTTCTAAATGAAACTCCCAGTTTTAATATCTTTAATTGATACTGATCCATCACACTTTCGTTCTTAATATTAAAACCATATAATATACATAGACTTAATCTTTATAATTAAACCTAAGTTACATGGACCATAAAACATTAATATAGGAAATATTCTTACATTCTCCAACTTGGTCCATGTGACAATTTGATGGCTTAAAATAAACTATAAGCATGCTCTCTTATATCAAGTCCCACATAATTTCATTTACTTTAATCAAGTTAATTAGAACTGATTGGATTATGGCGGTCACAAGTCATTGAGCGACATGATTCCTTCCATGTATCACAAATCAATCCCAACTCAAAGCTTCTGTAAGATTTCTTTAATGTTGAGAAATACCATAATTTTCATCAAAAGACCCATAAGTTTGTACACAAACAATAATGATAACATGCTCAACATAGTATAAACAAAACTATAAGCGAATTCAAAATGTCAGACATAATGAGCACATTATATATAATCAGAATAGCAAGGCTTTATCTATAATACCCATACGTTCGACATGGCCAATGAACGCCTTGGGTGCTAGTCCCTTAGTCAACGGATCGCTATCATCATATTCGTTCTAATACGCTTCTGCACCTCACCCTTAACGGACAAATACTTCAACTCCATGTGTTTAGCACCCTTGGAGTACTTGTCGTTTTTCGAGAAGAAGATGACTGCAAAATTATCACAATAAATTCTCAATGGACTGGCTATACTGTCGACAATACCAAGTCCTGAGAAAACGTTTCGCATCCACATTGCATGAATAGTGGCCTCAAAGCATGCCACAAATTCAGCCTCCATAGTGGAAATAGCAATGAAAGACTGCTTTCCACTCTTCCATGACACTACCCCTTCAGCTAATAGGAACAAATAGCCAAATGTAGACTTTTCTACTATCCAAACATCCGACATAATATGAATCTGAATATCCAATGACCTCTAGACGATTAAATCTCCTATGTGTAAGCATATGCTCCTTGGTGCCTTGCAAGTACCTGAGAACCTTCTTAGCAACTTTACAATGGTGCATTCCGAGATTACTTTGATATCGACCCAACATTCCTACATCAAAGCTGATATCAGGTCGAGTACAAGTCTAAACATAGTTTCAACTTTCAAATCCCAACCACTGATGCATATGGGATTCTTTCCATTTTTTTCGTTCCAATTCATTACTAGGACATTGCATTTTACTATAATCCCTTCAGAGCATTTGTCCATTCTATACCTCTCTAAGACTTTATTAATAAAGCCTTTCTAAGACAACCCCAATAATCCTTGGGATTTATCTCGAAAGATTTATATTCCAATCACATAAGACGCCTCACCCATATCTTTCATTTCAAAGTTCTTAGAGAGATACTTCTTCACATCATGTAACATCCCCAAATCATTTGCAGCAAGCAAAATAATATCAACATACATGACCAAAATTATAAATCTGCTCCCCCTGAGATTTTGCAGATACAACGATCAATGACAATCTCTATAAAACCATATGACGTGATGGTGTCGTGAAACTTTAAATACCAGTGTCTAGAAGCTTGTTGTAGTCCATATATTGACTTTATCAGCTTACACACCTTTTGTTCACTTCATGTGGCCAAGAATCCTTCAAGTTGGTCTATATATACTACCTCCTCTAATTCACCATTTAGAAAGGCAGTTTTCACATCCATCTGGTGAAGCTCTAAATCATAATACGCTACCAAGGCCAAAACAATCCGTAGGGAGTCCTTCTTTTAAAGTGGAGCAAAGGTCTCCTTATAGTCAATGTCATCCTTTTGGGTGAAGGCCTTAGTAACAAGTCTGGTCTTATATCTTTCAATGTCGCCTTTTGAGTCCCTTTTTGTCTTAAAGACCCACTTAGACCCAACTGTGTTACAACCCTTAGCCAACTCAACTAAGTTCCAGACTTTGTTATCACCCATTCACTTAATTCCTTCTTTTATGAAAATCAACTATTTATCGGAATTATCACGTTCCATGGCCTTACTGAAGGAGACTGGATCTTCATCAATTCTTAAGTCACATTCATTTTCAACAACATAAACCACATAATTTCTCTTCTTTCCCTTAGCAGATCTTCTTTCCCTTACAAACCTCCTTAACAGTTCTTGTGGTTCATTAATCTCTTCTTAAATTATGATTGGTTCATCCACTATAATTTCATCTTGTGGGATTTGGACGTCATTTTGTTGTTCCAATATGGCAATATGTCATGTGAGTGTGATAAAATTGGTACAACAACTTTAGGTGACTGTAACTGGAGAAAGAACTTCAACCAAAATATCTTGAATATCCACCTTTCGTGATTCACCACTCCCACTAGATTGGCCATTTTCAATGAACCTAGCATTACATGTCTCAACAATTCTTGTAAAGTGGTTAGGACAATTAACACATACCCCTATGACTTTTCAAGATAGCCAATGAAAAAACTACTGACTGTCCTTAGATCAAGTTTCTTTTCATGTGGATTATATAAACTTACTTATGTTGGGACAAACCCAAACATGTAGATGCCTTAAACGAGGTTTCCTTCTCGTCCATAGTTCATAAGGGGTCTTATAAACTGCCTTGCTTGAAACCCGGTTAAGTAAATACGTAGCAGTTTTTAATACATATATCCACAACAAAGGGGGCAATGAGCAATTACTTAACATGCTCCTAACCATTTCCACTAATGTATGGTTCTGCCTCTCCGCTACACCGTTTTGTGGAGGTCTACCAAACATTGTATATTGTTCACAAATGCCTCTACTTTCGAGGAGCTTTGCCAATGGATCTGGACATTGACCACTTTCATTATCCCATAAAATTCACCACCTCTATCAGACCTCACTACCTTTACTTTTCTATCTAAATGCTTTTCCACGTCATTAATAAACCTCTAAGATGTTCACATATTGAGATTTTTTCGTGCAATAGATATGTATATCCGTAACGTGAGTAATCATCAATAAAAGTGATGAAATAATTTTCACCGTTGCAGAAGGAACATCAAAAGGACCACATATGTCGGTTTATATTAACTCAAGAAGTCGAGTGCTTCTTGAGGTTGGTTTCTTTACTGTGTGTTTAGTTTGCTTTCCTTTAATGCATTCTACACACACACACACACACACACACACTTAAGTCACTAAAATCCAATTGGGGAAGGATTTCATTTTTCACCAATTGATACGCAACATGAGCAACGTCGTGGTTCGATAACGAGACCGGTTCGAGATCATCGTCCTCCAGCTCCCTTTACGGATTATTTAGTTAATTAACTTATTAATTTATGTAATTTTTAAACAGAGTGTTATAAACTCTTTCTCGGGTTTTCTTTACGGTTCTTTCCCAGAACACTTTTATTGAACCGTTAGGGCTTAGTACAAATAATCTCATGTTATCATGCTTTTAATTAATCAGAAATTATTTCTTTTTCCCTAATTCTCCTCTACCTCTTCTCCTCTCTTCTTCTGTGGCTTCGTTCGTTCCTTCTATGGTCTCCAATTCACCGTGTAACTTGATATTGACTAATACGGTTTGTATCAACTGGTGCTTTCATCGTTGGACACTACTCGAATGCCATGTCGAATGATGAAGAAACTTCATAGGTGATGGTTACTGAGAATGATATTAGTGAGATGCTACAAAACTTGATCGTCAGAATCCGGCAGAATCGTCAAGAGCAGGATGTTTAGAGACGGAGAATGGATCAAGGTTTCCATATTTTGGATGCCCAAAATATCCTTGATGATCAAACATGAGGGGTTTAGGCTGAGAACCCCTTCGTCGAACCGCGTCAACCCCCACAAGACATCGCGCGCCAACAACAGCGTATGCCTGTGCCAATCGTGCCGCCAGCACAACCGGTGCAAATCGTACCACCAGCACAGCCTCCAGATCGCCGCCAAATGCCGGAAGAACAACAGTGACTCGACTGCTACCGAAAACTCTAAGTCGATGCACCATCTTCAACGACACGGACCCCGCTGGTTGGGTATTCAAGGTACAAGCCTATTTCGATTATTTTCATTCGTCTGATATTGATCGTTTGAGACTAGTAGGAATGCTTTTCGATATCAACGTCGGAACAATTGTAACGGCACTTGGCCTGAGTTTCTGGTTGTGGTTAAACAACGTTTTCACCCGCACCATTACGAGGATTATATTGGTTTACTGGCAAAACTACAATTGAAAACTATTGTACTTGACTATCAAGCGGAATTTGAGGCCTTATTGAATAAGGTTGAAGGGTTGTCTGAGCCAAATTTGATCACTCTATTTAAAGTGGGATTGAAACAACCAGTTAAACGGGAATTAAATTTGTGTAACCCAACAACATTAGCACATGCTTTTTCCCTAGCCCGTGAACTCGTGGCCTCCTATGCTGACACGATGATTGGTTTTTCGACACAACGTCGTGGCTGGCAGAACTTGGGGTATAAATTGGGTGGCATGAGCAGCTCGACAAATCCACCAAACCCTACACCCTACCCCGACCAAAACACAGCCCCTCGAACCCTAATTACACCTTGTTGCCGATCAAACGCCTATCCTTTGCTGAACGACAGGAGCGTACAAAAAAGGGTTTATGTTGGAATTGCGACGAGAAATACACTCTTGGACACATTTGTAAATATCGTTTTCTGGCCTTGTTAGGTACTGATGATGTTGACGAGGATGAATCTGTCGATTCTGAGGAAGCTAATTTGGCAGTTATGGCTGATGTCTCTAGTATTCACTCAATGGACGACCTAGCTAATCCTAAATCGCTCAAAATTCTCGGTTCTATTAATGAGATGGCGGTTCAAGTCTTGATTGATGGCGGTAGCAACCATAATTTTATTCATCCAACGACTGCAAAACAACTTCATCTCCTTCTGTCTCAGATTCCACCGTTTCGCATTTATGTCGGGAATGGCAAGTCTTTATTGTGCACCCATCAATGTCAAGCGACACCATTACAGTTGCAGGGTCATCTATTCTCTGTTGATCTATTTGTCTTGAAACTTCACGGTCGTCAATATCTCCTCGGCGTCAGTAGCTGCAGACCTTGGGCAAGGTATCACATGATTACACTAAGTTATTAATGGAGTTTAATTGACAAGGTAAAATGGTGAATTTGCAGGGTGATCGCCAAGCACCACGTTTGATTTCTATGAATGCACTACAATCTTTATATGCTTCAGAGTCTGTTACTAATTGCTTTGAGATTTTGTTGCTTACTGATGATTTGAAACACAATGAGAATGCAGTTGTTCATTTTACCTCGGACATTAATCCACAAATTCGTGAGGTCTTTCATCTCCATGAATCAGTTTTTCGGTTGCTAGTTGGATTACCGCCGCAACGTTCATGGGATCATAGGATCCATCTTCAACGGGATTCTAAGCCGGTAAATGTTCGGCCATACCACTATCCTTATTTTCAAAAGTAAGAAATTGAGCGATAGGTTCAAGACATGTTGAAGCAAGGAATTATCAAACATAGCACGAGCCCTTTCTCTTCACCTGCGCTCCTTGTTAAGAAAAAAGATGGCATTTTTCGGTTTTGTGTTGATTATAGAGCTTTGAATGCCATTACAGTGGCCGAAAAATTTCCGATACCGACAACAGAAGAATTATTCGACAAGATGGGTCAAGCCGCCTTTTGAAATAAGCTAGATCTTAGGTTCGGTTATCATCAGATTAGGATGCATGATTCTGATATTTTTGGGAAGGGTTTCCCGATAACAAATAAATTTGTATTCAACACCTCGATGTGTATAGAAAGGTCAGGATCGTCCACGGGAAGCAAGTTATGTCTGATTACTATTCTAGAATGCAAAAAAAGACGGAATTAAAACTGAGAAGAGAAGAATCAATAAAACAACAGTTCAGACACCTCGGTACCGACCTTGTCAAGGTCGGTATCGATGTTGTAATTCGACTAACACTAAGCAAACGAAACATGAACACGCAGGCTCGGTACCGACGTTGTTACCTCGGTACCGATGCTAACACAGAGTAAAAAGAAGTGTTTCAAATAAGAAAAACGATCTCGGACAAGGGTTTACCACGACATAATCATGCAATTAAGATAGTGTGACCTATAAGTCTTATGCCTTGAACATAAATCTATCAACTATCGTTGATTTACTTATTTTTATATCCAAAGTCCGTAACTTTCGTTAACAAACAATATCAACTTTCAAGGTTACAACTTTATCTTTCGATCAAGCAATAAACTCGAATTACTCCAGCATTCGTTAAAGCATAAGCACAAAACAAGTAGATAAAAGATAAAAGGCATTCAAGCATTCATCACACATTCAATCATGCACAATCATGTCGGGTTTTCAACCCTGATCCTAGAAAAGAGAACTACTCGCTCATGATCGAAAAGAAACAAGCAAAAAGATTAAAAGAGAACATCATATGAAACAAAACAAAAGCTTACTTGAAATTAAAACTCGAAACTTGTCTTTTGAATACAAACTTGTTCCCCAAGTAATCTTCAAAACCAAACTAAAAACTAACAGAAGAGAGAAAAAGTCGTGTCTTTCAATAACTCACGCGTCTCTCCCTTAACTCCAACTGAACGACGTCCTAAACTTGGTTAAAACAAAGGTATTTATACTAGAAAAGCTATCTGTAAAGTTTCCATAACGATATAACTTCCTATACTAAAAAGATTACGGAATAAAAATATAAAAATCCCTAGGTCGGCGTATCTACCAAGCTTGAGAACCTCGGTATCGACCCTGTAGGGGTCGGTAGACTTGTTGCTGAACCATCTCGGTCTTGCCTTGCTGCAGCCCTCGGTATCGAACCCACATGATCGGTATCGAGCCTGGTTTCCTTGATTATTTGTATATTTTCGTAGCCTCTTATGGATTTTCTGGATCTTTTAAAGCATTTTCTCCCTTCCTTGACTCGACCATGCTCCGCCACCATCCTCTCGATCTCAAATTCTTCGGAACACTCCTATTTTGCTTTGAAATCCTACAAAAAACACTAAAACGGAGTAGCTTACATACTTTTCACAAAATATGCAAACTTATCGAAAAACATAAGAAAGAAACACTAAAACTAAACTAAACTTAAGCTAAACAAATAAGAAAAATACTTAAAAACTATACGAAAAACACGAACATGAAAATACCCCATACTTATGCTTGCTTGTCCTCAAGCAATCACTAGACATTAACCAAAACCAAATAACATACTTATCAAGTAATAGCCTTTATCTAAAAAGCAATTTCAAAACATAGCAAAAATAGCAAATGACTCTTAACGTCATAACACATATATATGCAACCAATAGACACAAGTATTCACAATCCAACCTCACCAAGGATAATAGGTTTCTGTCGACTCTCATGTGTCTGGGCTTATAAAATCTTCTCTCAACTCAATCTAATATGAAAAACTCATAGAAATTGGAACTTATATCACCAAACTCTCCACCAAATATTTGTCAAAACAAGCAAAAATCATCAAGAGAACTTATGCACAATAAAAAACTTCATAGAAGCTTCCATTCGGTCGGGTTGTAATGAGGCTTGTTAATAACAATAGGCGTGGAAAGTTTTTGGCTATGTGGTGCTAATAATATCTGGGAATCAAATACTCCTAAAAAACTCACACGTTTCCAAAAACTCTCAAACAATATACCAAAACTCATTTTTTTTATGCACACTTTCTTTCACTCACCCATTTTAAACCCTAGAAAGTCTCATATACATACATATAAAGAAACTCTTGGATTTGAGCTCTAACATACTTGCACACTTTACTTTCTTATCACTTACTCTTCTTTTTTTCTTTCTTATCTGCATTTTTTTCTTCACCCTTTTTTTTATTGGCACAACCTCGGTACCGACCCTTGCAGGGTCGGTATCGAGCTTGTTTTGGCTTTTCTTCCTCTTCTTTCTTGTGCAATTTTTACCAAGAGATCTTCTACAAATTTAAAATAAGAGACTTCCAATCTACCCCAACCAAACCCTTTATTTTCGAACCAACATACATCTTGCACTCAACAAAAACGACTCCTCTCCATCTAAGTCCTAAATCCCCGGATAGGGTCAATCTTATATCGGCTAGGGAATAATTTTGTGGAGCAACAAATAAAAGGCTATAAGGCTCAATTTGGCTTCAAAAACAAGGATAATGTAAGGGTGGATAAGGATTTAATAGGGCTCATGAAAAATAAATTCTCTATCATATGGCTTCACAAGTAATGAACTAAAAATGTTATAAAGGTCTTGAGAAATAGATAACCATCACAATTCCAAGAGATAATATACATATAGAGAGTAAATCACACATAAAAATTCAAGGCTAAAAATAGAGCTCACAAGGTCATTTCTTGTTCTTGGATTGTAACTACTCATGCTAAAAGTCATATGCACTCAGTTTCATCATATGCTATTTCATCATAAAAGCAATTTCATCCTGAGAGGAGGTCGTCACCGACCCACCTAGGGTCGTGACCGACCATCTTCCCACTACAGATAGGGTCGTCACCGACCACACTCAGGTCGTGGCCGACCTCATTCCCGGAATTCTTCCTTTCGTCCCTTCTACATCAACAACAAAGGTGCTTCCTTTCCCATCCAAGAAGGCGAAGGATTCCACAGACGACAAATTCAAGCGTTTTGTGCAAGTTCTTCAAGGTCTTAACATCACTATACCTTTTGCCAAAGCTTTGAATGAGATGCCCGCCTACACTAAATTTCTCAAAGAGATCTTGTCCAAAAAGCGGTCTATGTCCGAACTAACTGATGAGGTGCGATCCTTAGAGCTCCCAGAGAAACTCGGTGATTCGGGTTAATTTGCAATTACTATTGGCATAGGTGCCCATCGCTTTAAAGCTTTATGTGATCTTGGTGCAAGTGCTAGTCTTCTACCTCTCTCTATATGGTCCAAAACCAACATGGGTCCTTTGGTTCCGGTGAATATGAAGCTCTATATGGCAGATGGTTCTTGTGTGAGACCCACTGGAGTTGTTGATGATTTCCCTATTCAAGTCGGCAAGTTTTTTGTGCCTAATGACTTTATTGTCATGGAGATGCCGGAAGACCCTGTCGTCCCGATCATTCTTGGGCGACCTTTTCTTGCAACCGCTGGAGCTATTATTGATGTCAAGAAAGGTCTCCTTACTTTTGAAATTGGCAATGAGGTGGTTGAGTTCCGGTTCAATCCAACGATGAAGGAAACCGGTGAAGCTATGGAAGTGAAGATGTTGTACACTCGCTCGGACTATATTGACTGTGAGGATCCGATCGAACGTTTGTTTGGAGCTTATACGAGTGAAGCTAAAGCCGAGGAAGAAACTACAAGCTCGGCACCAACCACAAATTGGTCGGCACCGACCACTTCCAGCTCGGCACCCACCCCTATTCCGATCGTTGCTGAGGATTTTATGCTTGCTTCTAGCTCGGTGACGACCTTTCCATGGTCGGAGTCGACCCTTCTGAAGGCAAACGATACTACTTACTTTGAAGAGCTTTTCAACATGGAGAAGGTTGAAGATATTGTTACACCACCACCACCTACTCCAGAGCTTAAGACTCTTCCCGAGTCTTTGAGGTATGAGTTTCTTGGCCCTAATTCCACTTTTCCTGTGATTATTAATGCTAACCTTAATGAGGAAGAAGTTGGAAAGTTGTTGAATGTTCTTAGGACTCATAGGAAGGCCATTGGATACTCACTTGAGGATTTAAGTGGCCTCTCACCTTCTTTGTGTATGCATCGTATTTTTCTTGAGGAAGGACACATGCCATCCATAGAGCACCAACGAAGGCTTAATCCGAACATGAAGGAAGTGGTAAAAAAGGAGATCTTGAGAATGCTCGATGTAGGTATCATTTTTCCAATTTCGGATAGTAAGTGGGTAAGCCCCGTTCATGTGGTGCATAAAAAGAGTGGTCTTACTGTTGTTGAGAATGAAAAAGGCGAGTTAGTTCCCACTAGAACTACAACTAGTTGGCGTATGTGCATTGACTATAGAAAACTAAATAGCGCCACTAGAAAGGACCATTTTCCCTTGCCTTTTATTGACCAAGTGCTAGAGAGATTAGCTTTGCATGATTATTTTTGTTATCTCGATGGCTATAGTGGTTTTTGGCAGGTTCCGATACATGCAGATGATCAAGAGAAAACCACCTTCACGTGTCCTTATGGCACATTTGCTTATAAGAGGATGCCGTTCGGGCTTTGCAACGCCCCGACCACTTTCCAACGGTGTATGATGGCCATTTTCTCCGATATGATTGAGGATATTGTGGAGGTATTTATGGATGATTTCTCGGTTTACGGTACCACTTTTGACTCTTGTCTTGCCAATCTTACTAGAGTACTTAGGAGATGTGAGGAGACTAACCTAGTACTTAATTGGGAGAAGTGTCACTTTATGGTGCAAGAAGGAATTGTTCTAGGTCATGTTGTGTCAAAAAGGGGGATTGAGGTTGATAAAGCTAAAATTGAATTAATTGAAAAATTACCACCCCCTTCCTCAGTGAAAGATGTTAGGAGCTTTTTAGGACATGCCGGGTTTTATAGGAGGTTCATTCAAGATTTCTCTAAGACTACCAAACCGTTAACTAACCTATTAATGAAGGATGTTGTGTTTGAGTTTTCTTCCGAGTGTCTTGCAGCTTTCCACAGGATCCGGGATGCACTTGTATCGGCTCCTATTATGCAACCTCCGGATTGGACCATTCCCTTCGAGATCATGTGTGACGCTAGCGACTACGCGGTGGGCGCAATCCTTGGGCAAAGAAGAGAGAAGAAGCTTCATGCTATCTATTATGCGAGTAAAACGCTAGATGAGGTCCAAAGCAAATACACGACCACAGAGAACGAATTCCTAGCCGTTGTGTTTGCCTTTGAGAAGTTCCGGTCATACTTGGTGGGTTCCAAGGTAATCATCTACACTGACCATGCAGCTATCCGTTATCTTATGGATAAGAAGGACGCCAAACCGAGATTGCTTCGATGGATGCTTCTATTGCAAGAATTTGGCCTTGAAATCCGGGATAAGAAAGGAGCGGAAAATCTTGTGGCGGATCACCTTTCTCGGTTACCCATGGAACACATTAAGGAGTCTGGAGATACAATACCCATCAACGACTCTCGCCCGGACAAAACATTATTGAGCAATGAAGTCTTACGGATTGAAACAACACATGTTGGGTCGGAGACGACCATTTCTGGGTTGGAGACGACCATTTCTGGGTTGGAGACGACCAATTCTTGGTCGGAGACGACCATTGCTGGGTCGGAGACGACCCCCCATATGCAGATTTTGGCTAACACCGAGCTGGAGAGCACGACACCGACCCCCACCACGACCAATCTAGGTCATTCTTCTAACCCTTCTTCGGTGCTTACTACTATTCTTCATTCTTCTCCTCCCATGCTCTCTTGCCATTCTATCTATGCTATTCGAGGGGCGAAAACCCCTTGGTTTGCGGATTTTGCTAACTATGTTGTAGGAGGCATTATCCCCGATGGATTGACTTCCCAAGCGAGAAAGAATTTCCTCCACGACGCCAAGCAATACTATTGGGACGATCCCTACCTTTTCAAGCAAGGGAGCGATCATATCTTTAGGCGTTGTATGCCGGACAATGAGATAGAGGGAGTAATCCGACATTGTCACACTCTTCAAACGGGCGGCCATGCTAAGGGATTCAAGACCACCGCAAAAATTCTTCAAAGCGGATTCTACTGGCCTACCCTCTTCAAGGATGTTCATGCCTATATCACGGCTTGTGATGAGTGTCAGCGTGCGGGAAATTTCACATGGAGGAATGAGAACCCACTCATAGGAATACTAGAAGTTGAGCTTTTTGATGTATGGGGAATTGATTTCATCGGACCCTTTCCCTCTTCGGGTCCCTACAAGTACATCCTCGTAGCGGTTGACTACGTGTCTAAGTGGGTTGAAGCCATAGCCACGAGAACTAATGACGCACGAGTTGTGGCCAAGTTTATGAAGTCCAACATTTTTCCCCGCTTTGGTGTTCCCCGAGTCCTTATTAGTGATGGCGGTTCTCACTTCATTGAGCGGAGTTTTGAGGCACTTTTGACTAAGTATGGGGTCATGCACAGGGTGGCAACTCCATACAATCCCCAAACTAGTGGACAAGTGGAGATCCCCAAACATCTTGGAGAAGACGGTTTCCCGCTCAAGGAAGGATT
Source organism: Fallopia convolvulus (assembly GCA_964016875.1). Taxonomy (NCBI): domain Eukaryota; kingdom Viridiplantae; phylum Streptophyta; class Magnoliopsida; order Caryophyllales; family Polygonaceae; genus Fallopia; species Fallopia convolvulus. Next base: position 26,100,862 of record OZ024730.1, read on the forward strand.
GGGCTTCCAAGTTAGATGATGCACTTTGGGCATACCGTACCGCCTACAAGACGCCACTCCGTACAATCTTGTGTATGGCAAGTCATGCCATTTGCCCATCGAGCTCGAACATAAAGCTCTATGGGCTCTCAAAGAGCATGGATCTTGACGCGGCCGGAGCAAAAAGATTTATGGACTTGCAAGAATTGGAAGAGTTAAGGCTCATGGCGTATGAAAATGCTAAAATCTACAAAGAAAGAACCAAGAAGTGGCATGATAAGAAGCTCATCCCAAAGACCTTCAACAATGGTGATCAAGTACTCTTTTTCAACTCAAGACTTTGACTTTTTCCCGGAAAATTACGATCTCGATGGAGTGGACCATTCGTTGTTCATCACATCTACCCACATGGAGCAGTCAAACTCTTAGATGAAAATGGAGGGATTTTTAAGGTCAATGGGCATCGATTGAAGAAATACTATGCAAGGACCGAACCCGATGAGGAAATCCGAGCCACATGGGCTCTCACATCCTCGGACTAAGTTGAGGTACTTCTCGTCTAGCTAAAGACGTAAAATTAAGCGCTTTCGGTAGGCAACCCGCTTTGTTTTTGTTTTTTATTTTTCTTTTTAGCTTAGTTTCGTTTGTTTTTCTTAGTATAGAATAGCTAGGTTTCTTGTCTTGGTTCTCCACTAAAGTTTTGTAGGAATACGAGAACGGCAGAAGAGAACGAGGAGGGCCGAAATGCCCACACAAAAGAGAGGAAGCAATGGTCATAACCGACCTATTATGGGTCGTCACCGACCCCTTCCAAGCAAATATGGTAAAAATTTTCAGAAAATTGGAAATTGCAGGTATGTCCCTCAACTTTTACCTCTTTTAAACCCTACCCCCTCCCCTCTCTCTCTCCCCCACGCCGACCTCACTCTCCCTTCCTCAAAACTCCATAACCCCCTCCCACTCTCTTTGCCTCTCAAACCTCACAAATCCTCCATTCCCATCCCAAATCTACCAAAATTCTTCCTTGTGCTACATAAACCTTCGAATCATTCAACAAAAACCGAAAATTTCACCCCCTACCGCAATTTTTCAATTTTTGGAAATGCTTTAGTGCTCGTCTACGACCACCTTCTACTTTCATTCCTCTATTTTTGCTCATCTTTGGTATTTGTTTTCTACTCCTTTTATCTTATATTCAAGTTTACTTGATTTATGTTTGAGGGATTAGTTGAAAACCTAGGTTTTGGGTGTTCTTGAGTTTGAATATGGAAGTTTGGGTTGTTTGCATGCTTAAGTGGTTAGATCTATATAATACCATAATTAATTGGGGGTTGTATGTGGAAATCTTGATGCATATTTGGTTGTTTGGTTGATTGTGAGGGTATTAGATCTTTTGTAAGGATTTTTTGGTACACGTTCCATGAACAAGGGCCGAAATTGAGGGCTTCTTCTTGCCCGGCATGGTCGATGCCGACCCGCCATGGGTCGGTGACGACCCACCAACACCTTATTTTTGAATTCGCTCGGCACCATGCCTCCGAGGGTCGGTACTGACCCTGATTGACGGGTGTCCCTCATTTCATGCATGATGATGGAGCTACTTTTACCATGATTTGGGTGCATTTAGCTTGATCTTTCCCTCTACTTATCTACTTTTCATGATTAAGCATACTAGGTTGAGATCCTTTCTAAAATTGAGCATGTTTCTTTGACTAAGTATGGGGTACTTCTTTAGCGGTGACATGTGTATCCTTTGTCTTGGCATTGTTCTTTAAATCTATGGAGATTATCTTGGAAAGCTTGAATGTTTTGTAGGACAATGGCTTCATTCTCTAGTCACCAAGCCAAAAAGCAAAAGAAGAACAAGAAAAAAGTGGATATCAACCACCAAACCCAAAAGACTCACACTACTACCTACTTTGGGTGGCTTGTGGCTATTCTTGCCCAGGCCTTAAAGGTCAACCTTTGCGCTTACTCTTCAAGGCTGGTCATTGCTATGGACGTAAAGTACTTCTTCAATGCTAAGGTGATTGCTCAATCTCCTACCTGTTTCATCAACAAGTTCTATATTAGCACGAATGAGACTCATAATGTGGAGCTCACCGAGGAGAATCTTGAGCTTTTCTATCTCCTTAATTGGTATGATGTTTGGGCCCCCACTCCTTACCCTTTGAGAGCCAAAGTCCGGGAAGATGGGAGGATTAGACGACATCCCAACAGATTTCGAAGAGCCATACCCAACCCACTGCCAAGAGAAGCGGAATTTGAATGGGAATCACCAAGGGGCCATGCTGGGGAGGTAGGTGACGACCATCAGAGGGTCGGTGACGACCAACAACCACTCGGCTACGACCATCAAGGGGTCGGTGTCGACCCACCAGTGGACAACAATTACAACAACCAGCCCGGTGTCGACCCGATGGACTACACAATGGGACCTCAGTCTGACATGGTCCCTTACTACTCTCATCCGTATGGATTTGATGGGTCCATTGGCTCACATTTTCAAGGGCAAGGCACAAATCATACCGGTTCAAGTTCGGGGGGAAATCCCGATATCTCTCTTCTTTCGGCTAAAATGGATGCCCTTATGCTTCACCAACACCATCTTTATGGGGCACTCAACCACCACCACAACCAATTTGTCAACCACCAACAAGAGCTTCACGACTTCCTCATTGAGTATTATGAAGACCATAAAGAGGATGTTGCAAGATGGAATGCTCAAGAGGATTTCAACCATTGGTTGGGGCAATACCTTTACCAAGCTCCACCACCTCCTCAACCTCCTCAGGAATGATTCTCCTCCTTTGTCAACGCTTCAAAATTGTGTCCAAGTTAGTTTCTCTTACCTTTCTCTTTGCTTTCTTAATCAATGGGGACATTGATGTTTAAGTATGGGGTGGTTTGGGAGATTACTTGTTTGAGTCTTTATTTGTTTGAGTCTTTATTTGTTTGAGTCATGTGTTGTTTTGTGTTTTTGTGTTGATGTGTGTTTAGTTGTGTTTAGTCTTGTTTTAAGTCTTTTTCTTTTGGATTTTAGATGGATAAATGCCCTATTCCTTAGATGTTCTAGGATGGAAATTGCTTGCATTATCATGTAAAACCAATGACATGCTTTAAGAATCACCTAAACCATGATCTTGCCTTTTGAATTTTTGAGCTTATAATGGAAATTGAGCATGCATATTTCTAAGTAAAAGCAATCCAACAAAATGTGAACCTAAGTGAGATATCTTTGGCCTATAAAGGATGTACATTTTTACTCCTTTCTCTTTCATGTGTGAAATACTCTTCCAAGTGCAAATATACCAATTGATAATGGCATGGTTATTTTAAGACTTGAGACCAATGGAGATATGCTCATTACTTGATTGAATCAAATGATTTTGAACTCATTTTTATAAGCCTATTATATTCCTTTTCCTACCTATACATGATCCCTCTTTTTGTAGCCCTTATTTTTGAGCTTAAAGCCTATTTCTAGCTCCACAAAAATTCCCTAGCCATGATAAGCTTGACCTCTTTGATCCGGGAATTAGGACTTAGAAGAAGTTGTTGAAAATTGTTATGATTTGAATGGGTGAGAACAAAGTGATTATGGAAGGTAGATAAAGAGTGTCGTCTTTGAGAATCAAAAGGAATGAAGTGTTTTTGGACTTGAAATGCATGTATGTAGCTCGGTGCCGACCCCAAGTGGGTCGGTGCCGACCACCCCAAAAAAAAGAAAAAAAAAGGTTCCATATAATAAGTGCAAGAGTCCAATGCCTTCAAAAGAATAGAAGGAAGACAATGATGATAGGTGAAAAGGGTAGTACATTGTAATGTTTTAAAGTGTTTGGTGATTAAAGAAGACGAAAGAATGTTAGGTGAGTGATGTATAGTCTAGGAGTTTTGATTCCCGGATTAGTTAGCACCACAAGGCCAAATTATTTCCACACCCTTTGTTTTTACCGAGCCCCATTTCAACCCGGCCGAATAGAGACTTCTTTGAAGTTTTTATTGAGCCACCCGAGTTCATTTGATGATTTGACTTGTTTTGACTTCTTCGATGGAGAGTTTGTTTATATAAGTTCCATTAACTATGCGGTTTTGTGCTTGGAATTTGAGCCGAGTGATCATTACTATACCCTAAACACTTTGAGAGTTGAGTGAAATACATTCCTTGGTGAGGTTGGATTGTGATTGCTTGGAATGTTCATGTATGCTAGGATGTGGAAGTTGTTTGCTCGCTATTCTACTTGTGCTTATTTTTTCTATAAGGTGATTCTTGAGTTTTGTTTATTGGTCTTGATACATGTTAAGTGATTGCTTGAGGACAAGCAAGTCTAAGTATGGGGTATTTTGATGTCGCACTTTTTAGTTAGTTTATAAGGGTAGTTTCCTAGCTAAATTGAGTCATTCTAGGTCCACTATGTTTGTTTTGTGTGTAACTCCGACCCTCTTTAGAGAGTTGGAGTCATTTGTGTGTGTTTATTGTTTTTGTAGGTATTTGAAGCATTGAGGAGGAGATATATCGGTTTTTCAAGCTTTCTAGGAGGTGGTGTTAGAAGTTGTTTGGTGGTGATGTTGATAGAAGAGCAAGAGTCGGTACATTTGAAGGTTTGATGATTTAAGAGTGAAGATTTCAAGATCAAAGTGCTTAAAGAAGGAGCTAAAGGACATCTTAGAAGGCCAAGAGCGATTGAAGAAGGAACATTGAAGGAAAACCAAGCATTGGAGCAAGTTTTCAGCAAGAAATGAAGGAATCAAGTGCAGCTAGGGGTCGGTGACGACCCACATATGGTCGGTGACGACCCATTCCGTGTGTTGCGTAATTATTACTTACACCTTAAGTTTGGTTTAGTAAATGTTTTATTTATGGGCCTTTTTAAGATAGAATTTAGTTTCCTTATAGATTTATTTCTACCACTATATAAGGATCTCAAGGGTTTTATTTCAAGAGGAGGAGGCTTTTGGAGGAGACGTTTTTAGGGTTTTTGAGAAGACGTTATTTGTGGAGAACGGAACAAGTTGCAAGTTTGGTTTTCTAGGTTACTTTGATTCCAAGCTCTTGGACGATTAGAGAGACTTGGAGGTTTGCTTGAGTTTGTAAGTTTTCTTTTTAAATGAAGTTTGTTTGGATTTGAATTATGTCTTCTCTTTCGTAATGATTGTTGATTGTTTCATGGATCGTGAGTAGTCTACTTTCTAGGGTTGGGGTGAAACCCGACGAGTTGTGCATGATTAAAGAATGAATATTTGAATGAACCATCTCTTTTAATCTCTATCTATTATCCTCTTGTTTGCTATCAATTCCTTGGTGAAAGTGAAAGCATGTTCATGCTTATGAGTGAATCGAAAGATTTATTCGTGAATTTGGATTATATTTTAAACGAAAGTTAAACCTTTAGGAAACAAGTAGGGTTGCAAGTCTAGATCTTTATGAAAGTTAAGGTTTTTACTTGATTTATCATGACAAAAGTCATTCATGGGATTATTTATGGTTGATTTTGATTCATGTTAGCATGCATAAACTTGTTGTGGTGAATCCTTTGCTCTAGATCTTCTTTAATTTGGTTTTTCGAAATTTTCTCTTACCCGGATAGGTCGGTTACGACCACTGTCAGGTCGGTGCCGAGCACCTGTCTGCCTTGTTTTGCTCCTGCGTTTGTGTTGAGTTGTTGGTCGGTTACGACCTGTTGTGGGTCGGTGCCGAGCACCTGTTTGAGTGTTTTGCTTTGTTTTGTTTTCTTTTATTAGGATTAGTAGCTAGACATAGATTCTTCTAATCCCCGTGGATGAACCTGACCTCCCTGTACTCAGCGGGGTCTTGACTACAAATTTATTTGTTGTTAGGAAACCCTTTCAACAGCTGGAATGTCTTCTTCCATGGCTGCGTCTCCCCGCTCATATCAGGACTTAGATATCCTCAATGAAGGTTCATCTTGGGGTCTCGCATCTAGTGGGAATGGTGTAGAGGTCCATGCTTCGTACCAATTTGGCAAGTACAAAAGCTCCAACTTGTCCCGAGTAACAAGCACTTCCCGACCTTGAATTGTGGTGGTGACTCCGTCTTGGCATCTCTAAAAGATCCTTGCAGCTATCAAGTAGTTCGTGTTCAACTTCTGTGTAGGATCGTAGATCGGTGTTAGTAAAAAACAATCGGGAACTGTTCCAGTGACAGTTCCCTTACGTAGAGGAATAATGTAACACAAACTTTAAACAAGAAATTAGAGACAGGGACACGGTTCCTTATAGAGGAACCTCTTTAGCCAACTAGCTAAAGAGTAAACCTCTACCTCCCTTGGAGGATTTTGAACACACGCTATATGTTATTGATAGATCTCAAGTTCCACAATACAAAGTCGAACTTCTCTATTGTTCGCAATCCCACTTACAAACAATGCTAACGAATAAGACATAGTAGTTCCTAGATCTAAGCACAATTGAATATAGATAGTGAACCTTACTCGTTCCTGTGCAGTTCCCTTTAGCACAAGAACCACCTTCTTCAAGTCGACGAAGATCTTCACGCAGTCTTCATCACTTGATGCTTACTTCCTTGAACTTCTGGATTGTCGTCTTTGCTTAGCTCTTGCTTTCTCTCTTTCCTTTTGTGGATCTCGTATTCTTGTGTGCAAGAGCTACATAGACCTAGCGGCGTCACATTCTATTTATAGAGTTTCCATCTTTAGTTTTGACGCATTTGCCCTTCTTGTCTTGGGGAGTACGATACTATTCAAAAAGACTAGCGTACCATTTTGCATTTCTGTTCATTCGGAGCTTGGCTTGCCCCCCAAGACAATAGTGAAAAGTCTTCACTATCCTTTCATTTACTTGCCACGTACACAGGTGGCTTGATAGGGAACGTTTCCCTTGCTTTTCCTGTGAACCTGTTTATCTTTCCTGAGATCACTTGTACAGGGAATTAGTTCCATCTGTTTGTCATTATCAAAACTTCGATTGCTCAAGTGGAGAAACCATTGTTCCAGTATTAGTTCCCTAACATTGATCCAACAATTTCCCCCTTTTTGATGATGACAAACCTTTGTAAAATGCAAGTCAGGGATTCAGGAAAGATAGAAGAAATTAAGCACCAAAACAACACAGACAATTCTTTGTAGATACTTAGTTCCCCCTGAAATGGACAAGTAGTTCAATTTTCAAGATTTTTAAGCTTTATAGTTCGCCCTCAGCTTATGGCTAATTATTATGTATTCTCTTAGACAACGCATCTCTGCATTTTTCCAATTTTCCCCCTTTTGACATCATCGAAAAGAATTAAGTATAAACATGCAAGGAAAAGCAAGTGAAGCACAGTCATAACTAGAGAATAATAGCAAAACGCATTTCATTGAAACAAGTTTTAAGCAAGTACATGAACAGACATATCAAATGCATTAAAGGAGGGAGAAAACGGTTAAGGATTGTTTTGTAGAGGGCTTGTTCATGGATTGGAGGAGGAGGAGGAAGACAACTTCTTCTGAATATCTTGGAGAACAGCAAGAATATGCTCGTTGGTTCCCTTTGTCTATTGGATGTCTAGAAAAACATCGAGAATCCGTTCATTGACCCCACACAGACGGTTGAGAGCTTGGAGAACTGTCTTGGAATCTCCATGTTCTATGAACACGGTGGTATGGACATCATCAGTTGGTTCCTGAGAGTGCTTCATTCTTAAAATGTTGGACATGTCCATCTCTTGTCCAGGCTCTTCTTCTTCTTGAGGATGATAGACATCATTCCTCTTCATGATTTCTTTTACCACAACAACGTATGGAAGTGCGTGAGAATCCTTTGAAACACACTTGCACATGTGAAGAATCATGAATTTTAGGAAGATTGATCTTCTCTTTGCGGAGGAAGAGATCCAGGAGAACAACATCAGTTGAATTCAACGTTGTTCGCTTTTCCTGTCTTGGAATCACTACCCGACTGATGTACTGATGTCCTACTTCCCTAATTGACTCAAACTGTGAGTCAGAACCTCCTTGCCTTGGGCAGACACATGACCTAGAAGCCTTTATAGGATAGCTTCTCTTCCATCAGTATCTTGCCACGGTCTTTGGGGAAGTGTGTCGAAGCCTTCTCCAGGAACTTGGAGTATTTTCTTGATCATAGCGGAGGTGAAGGTGAAGTCATCCTCTTCTGTTTTCCACCTTATGACTGGATCGAGCTTAGTTCCCTTTGTTAGGGTAAACTTGGAGTAGAAGAATTTGACCAGAGCTTGATCCACCTTTGCCGGTTCAGGGCAGAGCTTTTCCCATCCTTGCAACTGGATGAGTTCCTGAAGCTTGGTAAATTCATGCTCTTGAAGAAATGCGGTGGTGACGATCAGAGGAATGACCAACTTCCTCTCTTCTTTCTTCTTCTTTTCCTTCTTCTCTTTGTCCTTTTCCTTCTTTTCTTTCTTTTCCTCCACCTTTTGTTTCTTAGAGCCTCTCGTTGAAGGACGCCCATATGGCGGCTCCTTATATCCGATTTGGAGAGTAGGATCTGTGTACTCCTCTATCTTATCATCGGAACCCTCAACAGTAACGATTTCCATTGATGGATTGAGGGCTCGCAGTTGCTCAGAGAGAAGAGGTTGTAGTTCCTCTTCGTTTTCTTCTTCATCTTCTTCTTCTTCACTCAGTTTCCTTAGCTTTCTCTTTTTGGAACGTTGACCAGTAAGATTTTTGGGCAGAGAAGCTTGAGGAGAGGTTCCTTTTGAAGGTGTGGAGGAAGAAGAGGGTCGGGTAGGTGTAGTTCCTTGTGTGGTGGGGAACTCTTCTCTCTCGAATTGTGAGAGAGTTTGATCAAGAGTGGGGAGATCGAGTTCCCTATGGGGTGGAACTGGGATTGAAGGAGCCTTTGTTAGGGAAGAGGGTGCTTGGGAACTTTAGATTTGAGGGTTAGAGTTTTGAGAGGTTGAGGCCAAGGGATCAGGTCGTCTTTTGGGACTTAGATTGTCATGAATTTGAGTATGGTATTGTGAAGAGGGATGGGAAGAGTCTTTGAGAAGAAAAGGGTCGGACCTGTTTCAGAAAGTGTGTGTTTGACACCCTCAATATTGATGGTGAGAGTTGAGGAACCATCCGGTCTCGTGGTGAGTACCGGAATTTCAAATCTGGGAGTTGTGGGGGGTGAATTTTGAGGAGTGAGAGAAGGTTGACCATCTTTCTTCCGTAGAAGAGAAAAGAGGCGTTCTTTGACATCAAAGATGTACTCGGGTTCATGGTGGTCAAGATCGAGATCTGTAAGGAGCATTTTTTGGAGATATTCTGGGTCATGGTTGAGAAGATGCTCGATGAGGGGATTTTTATGATGAACCGAGTATTTGGTGAGTGATTGATTTGGGTTGGCCATTTGTGTGATTGTGGAGGATTCTGAAAATTTGAAGTTTTGAGAGCAAGGGTTTGAAGAAAAGATAGAGGAAGACGATGAAGAGGGGAGAGAAGAAAGGTGGTGGATTAAGTAAGGAAAGGGAGTGAATTTGAAAGGGTGAGATACGTTGCCAAGCTTTCCTCGAAACCCGCATCTAGTTACTCCAAAGATAGCTACAAAGATTTGTTGTCTTCCACTAAGGAATTTTTTCCAAATCAACAGTGTCTACGTGGCGATCAACGGGCCAAGGTAGCAAGATGAACGGTGTGAATTCTCATTTCCCTTTTCTCAACCTGTCGCTTCAGAAACCAGTTTCCAACGTCTTTTCTCTTTCCAATAATACAGCTATGAGACGTTTGAGTTTCAAAGATCCTTGTAGTTCCCTAGTGTCTTGAAGTAGTTCCTTTCCTTTCCAACCTCATTTCCATGAACAAGTGATGAGAGGCCATTTTTGGATACGTAAAGGTATTTTGTAAAAAGACAAAGAGAAGTATCCAAATAAAGTATGGGTAGGTTAACAATATTTTTATCATCCAGGTAACTGAATCCCATAGAAAGGGGGTTTATCAATTAATTGAGCCTCATAGGAAATGTTTACCTGGATGGGCTTTATGGGACAAGTCTTATGATCAACCATCATTTCGGCTTGTAAAGAGGGATAGATAAGATCAGGTTGATCATTTTGGGCCGAAAGAAACAAGGTGCTTTTGAGAATCAGTTCCCATACATAGAAGTAAACAAGTTTCATGCAAAGAGCAATTATTAAACTGACAGTTACTAAACCATACAGTTCCCTAATCATACTAATGCTGAACTAGTCAATCATTGAGAGAAAAGAAGGATCGGGACTTGTTTAATGTAAGAGAATCATCCCTAAGAGCATTTGAAGATGCTCAAAGGGTTGTCTGTCCAAAGCTTTGGTGAAAATATCAGCAACTTGTTCATCTGTCCTGCAATGAACCATCTCAATGGAACCTTTCTCTACGTGATCACGTAGGAAATGGTGCCTACCTCTATGTGCTTTGTTCTAGAGTGATGCACTGGATTTTTTGAGATATTTATTGCACTAGTACTATCACATTTAATAGGAACAGTTCCAAGAGACATACCGTAGTCTAGAAGTTGATACTTGAGCCATAGGACTTGGGAACAGCAAGCAGCCGCGGCTATGTATTCCGCTTCAACAGTAGAAAGTGCCACTGAGGATTGCTTCTTTGATCCCCAAGATACTAGACAGTCTCCTAGGAACCGTGCCATGCCTGAAGTGCTTTTTCGATCGACTAGATGCCCTGCAAAATCAGCATCAGTGAAGGAGACAAGTTTAAAGGAACTGTTCCTAGGATACCATAAGCACAGGTTGTCTCTCCCTTTGAGGTAGCGAAATATCCTTTTGACTTCCTTCAAATGTGACTCCTTAGGGTTTGCTTGGAGCCGTGCACAAAGACAGACAACGAACATGATATTCGGTCTACTAGCGGTGAGATAGAGAAGGGAACCAATCATTCCTCGAAAGAGCTTTTGATTGACAATAGTTCCATTCTCATCTGCATCAAGACGTGTGCTAGGTGAGATCGGAATGTTGATGGGTTTTGCAGTGTCCATCCCATATTTGTGGATAGAATTTCCTTGATGTATTTTTGTTGATGAATCTTGGTGCCATCTTTTGTTTGAGAATTTTGAAGACCTAGAAAGAAATTGAGTTCCCCTACCATACTCATCTCGAACTCACTACTCATTTGTTTCTCAAATTTTTCTGTAAGCACAGGGTTAGTGGAACCAAAAACTCTGTCATCAACATAAACTTGCACAATTAAAATGTCACCTGATTCTTTCTTCAAGAAGAGTGTTTTGTCAATAGATCCTCGTTGATAACCTTGGATGATAGAAATGAAGCAAATCTATCATACCAGGCTCGAGGTGCTTGTTTGAGTCCATAGAGAGATCTTTCAAGAAAGTAGACATGATCTAGCTTGTTGTCATCTTCAAATCCGGGAGGTTGCTTCACATAAACTTCCTCTTGTAGATAGCCATTGAGAAAGGCTGTCTTCACATCCATCTGGAACAGTTTGAATCCTTTGTAGGTTGCAAAGGCAATGAGTAACCGTATTGCTTCAATTCTGGCAACTGGTGCAAACGTTTCCTCGTAGTCGATTCCCTCGTCTTGATTGTAACCTTGAGCCGCAAGTCGGGCTTTATTTCGGGAAACATTTCCTGACTCATCCAGTTTGTTGCGAAAGATCCATCTAGTTCCGATGACATTCTTGTCTGATGGCCTTGGAACTAGCTTTCACACTTGGTGTCTTTCAAACTGATGTAGCTCATCTTGCATAGCTTGAATCCAATCAGGGTCTTTAAGAGCTTCATGTATGCTTTTGGGTTCAACAAGAGAAACAAAGGCATTAAATTCACCAAAGTTATGGAGAGAGGAACGAGTTTTTACTCCCTATTCCAGAGGTGTGAGAATGTTTTCAAGAGGGTGATCTTTTCTCTAATGGTAGTTCCTTGGTTGCGGTTGATTTGTTCCTGGAAGTTCCTCTTGAACACTGGAACTAGCTTCAGGTAGAGTTTGTGGAATCTCATTAGTAGGATTGTTCCCATAAGTTGATGCTTCAATTGTTTCTGGTGGAATATCCTCTTCTTCAGGAAAGTTGGTTGAAGGATCATCAAATTGCTCCGTGACATCATTTTCTTCATGATCATCTTCAAAGGTTGATCCCTGTAGTTGAGAACCACTCCCATTGATGTACTCAGAGTCATCTCTTTGAGGGTTCAGATCATCATCCTCTTCTATTGGTTCCCATGTTGGTTCCCATGGTATGGTGAAAGGTTTCACAGCTGTCTTTGAGAGTGGATCTTTGGAGGAGGATCCATGATGGATGGGATCTTCATCAAAGATGACGTGAATACTTTCTTCAAAAATTTTGGTTCGCTTGTTGTAGACTCGATATGCTTTGATGTGGAGGGAGTAGCCAGTGAAGATTTCTTCATCGCTTCTTGGGTCAAATTTTCCAAGAGCATCCTTCCCATTGTTATGGATATAACACCTGCAACCAAAAACCCTAAGATGGGAAATGTTTGGCTTTCGGCCTTTTATTAGTTCATAAGATGTTTTAAGCAACAAAGGTCTAATCATAGCCCTGTTAAGGATATAGACTGAGGTTGAAATAGCTTCTGCCCAGAAGTTCGATGGAACTCCACTTTCAAACATCATGGCTCGAGCCATATTCTCCAAGGTGCGATTCTTCCTTTCGACTACTCCATTTTGTTGTGGACTTCTTGGTGCAGAGAAATTGTGAGATACTCCAGTTCATTGCAAAAATTTAGAAAGGCTGAATTGTCAAACTCTGTTCCATGGTCTAAGTGTATGGACTGCAGCTTGGTTCCTAGACTGACTTCTGTCTTCTTTATGAATACTTCAAACTCCTTGAACACTGTTCCTTTGGAAGACAAGAAGATAACCCAAGTGAAACGTGAATAATCATCTATTATAACAAACATGTACCTGCTTCCTCCATAGCAACATGTGTCCATTGGACCACATAGATCCATGTGCAACATTTCCAAGGGTTTGGAAGTGCTAACATTCTTCTTTGGTTTAAATGAACTACGAGTTTGTTTCCCCCTAGCACAAGAATCACACAACTTTGTTGTATTTGGGTTTATCCTTGGTAAGCCAACCACAAGATCTTGCATGAACAACTTTTGAATGAGATTTAGACCTGCATGACCAAGACGTCTATGCCAGAGATCCGTATCACTTGTGGAGACTGTGAGACATAGCTTTCTTGGAGGTTGAAAGTCTTGATCAACAATGTAAACATTGTTAGATCGTTTCCCTCTAAGAATAACTTTGTTCGTCTCTTTGTTCACAACCAGACATTCATTCGAATCAAAGGTAACTATGTTGTTTCCTTGATCACAGAGTTGTGCCACACACAGTAGATTGTACCCAAGATCTGCCACAAGATTGACATTATTGACTTTGATTGATTTGTTGAGCTTTACTTCCCCTGATCCTTGAAATGCCCCTTTGTTTTTGTTGCCAAAGGAAATATTTCCTCCTTCAACTTGGGTGTTAAGCGAGGTTAGATTGTTCCTGTTTCCTATCATGTGGTTGGAGCATGCACTGTCTATGAACTACACACAGTTCCCCCTCGCTTTCACATCCTCTTGAGGTTCCTTTGGATCTCCTTTGATAGCCATTGCACACATGTTTGGTGTAGCCCAAGCCTCAGGATCTTCATCATCGGAATCATCCCATCTTGTTATGTAAACTTTTTTCCCAGACTTATTCTCTTCATTTCGCAGAGGACAAGCCTTAGCATAGTGACCCTTCTTGAAACACTTAAAACACGTGATATCCTTTACATCCTTTTCTCCAGACTTGTTATAATTTGTTGAGTGAATGTTCCCTCCGTAGTTCTTCTGGAACTTTCCCTTCTTGTAGAGGTTGCATAGTGCCTTTGTGATGAGCACTATGTCATCCTCTTCCTCATCTTCAGATTCTTCACACTATTCCTGAACAGACTTAAGCACTTTTTCAAGTTTAAGTGCAATTCCCTTTTCAGGTTTGTCTTGAGCTTTGTCGGAGTTCCTTCATCTCTCATAGGTCTTCAGTTTTCCAAAGATCTCATGAAGCATGAGGTTCCTGTTGGATGGATTTTCTCTGAATGTTGTTCGATCATGAGTCCATTCACCAGAAAGACCATCTATCACCTTCTTGACTTTGATCCGTTCAGTGACTTCACTTTCTGAGATTCCCAAGTTCTCAAGCTTAGTCAATAGTCCCTCGAAACGGAACTGATATGATGATACAGTCTCTCCAGGTTCCATCCTGAAGTTGTAAAACTCCTGGCGAACATCCATTTGATGATCTTCCTTTAGATTTGAGCTTCCCATGTGCATCTGCTCGATTGCAGCACACATCTCCTTAGCGGTTTTTAGGTTTCCAACCTTGGCTGAGTCAATCTCACTCATGGAATAGTTGAGGTACATCTTTGCCTTGTAGTTTGCTTCCATGCACTTCCACTCATTTGGCCCGATTGATGGTGAAGTTCCCTCTCTCGATTACAGTCCATGCCTGATAATCGTGGCTTCGTATCCAATCTTTCATCAGTCCTTGCCATCGCTCAAAGCGTCCTTTGATCAGCCTGGGTGGTTTGTTGCTTCCGTGTCCAACAACACTGAGATTTGAAGACATTCCTGTAGACATCCTGTGTGTTTTCACAGAAAATCTAGAGCCAAGCTCTGATACCAATTGTAGGATCGTAGATCGGTGTTAGTAAAAACCAATCGGGAACTGTTCCAGTGACAGCTCCCTTACGCAGCGGAATAATGTAACACAAACTTTAAACAAGAAATTAGAGACAGGGACATGGTTCCTTATAGAGGAACCTCTTTAGCCAACTAGCTAAAGTTCCACAATACAAAGTCGAACTTCTCTATTGTTCTCAATCCCACTTACAAACAATACTAACGACTAAGACATAGTAGTTCCTAGATCTAAGCACAATTGAATATAGATAGTGAACCTTGCTCATTCCTGTGCAGTTCCCTTTAGCACAAGAACCACCTTCTTCAAGTCGACGAAGATCTTCACGCAGTCTTCATCACTTGATGCTTCCTTCCTTGAACTTCTGGATTGTCATCTTTGCTTAATCAGCTTGGGCTGTTGCTTTCTCTCTTTCCTTTTGTGGATCTCGTATTCTTGTGTGCAAGAGCTACATAGACCTAGTGGCGTCGCATTCTATTTATAGAGTTTCCATCTTTAGTTTTGACGCCTTTGCCCTTCTTGTCTTGGGGAGTACGATACTATTCAAAAAGACTAGCGTACCCTTTTGCATTTCTGTTCATTCGGAGCTTGGCTTGCCCCCCAAGACAATAGTGAAAAGTCTTCACTATCCTTTCATTTACTTGCCACGTACACAAGTGGCTTGATAGGGAACGTTTCCCTTGCTTTTCTTGTGAACCTTTTTATCTTTCCTGAGATCACTTGTACAAGGAATTAGTTCCATCTGTTTGTCATTATCAAAACTTCGATTGCTCGAGTGGAGAAACCATTGTTCTAGTATTAGTTCCCTAACACTGATCCAACATTCTGCGAACGGAGTGAACTGTAACGCATAAGATCAACCCCAAGACCCATGGCTTAGAGGCTCACCAATCCTCCACAATAAACTCCATGCAACGTGGATCCGTTTTTCTCCACATACTTCACCCATTCATACCCCAAATTCATTGGAGCGGGGTCCTCAAAGAGAATTGTACAGAGACATCTAACCTCCGTCCTTGTCGGCCTAGAGAGCTCCATTTTAGGCCAAAATCCTGAGGATGATACGGAAGATGGGGTTGATGATGTGTGCCCCCGGGAGTGCAGGAGTGTTGGGACTGATTTTCCCAAAGATGTAACCCCAAGTTTTTGCAACCTTGAAGTGGTCCGGGGTGGTGTACTCACGGGATGGGTTGGGAAAGTGGAGTAGTTTGTTGAACTCCTCCATGTTAAACTCATGATCTTCGTTACCGAGTCTGAACTTGATCTTCCGTGGGGATGTTTTGTAGTTGAAGCTAGTACGGAGGGTGGAAATGAACTATGAATTAAGGGCAGGGTAGTGAGGAATGTCCTCCCATTTGAGGAGGTGAGGCACGCCAAGGATGGAAAAAGCATGCTTGAGATCTTCATAAATCCCCAATTGTCCCCCATCGGTCCTAGAAAACCACCGAGTGAGATGAGGTTTTTCGATGACAGAGTTGAAAATTGATCGTTGTCTATCGATCTTCAACACAATCTCACCCATATGTGGTGGAGATGGAGATGTGTTGGCTCTCTTCTTCTTGCCTTCCCTTGCTTGAGAAGTACCTGAAAAATCACCATTAGAAGTACTCGCCATTAGAAGTACCTGAAAAATCACAAGCAATTGAGGTAAAATCTACTTATGCATATAATACACCAAAGAAACGCCATACTTGCATTGAAAACATGCTCAAATGCACACATTCCCTATTCTAGTGGACCTCGGTACCGAGCATGCAGGGTCGGTACCGAGGTCTCTGGACTTGATTTTGGTTTGGTAAGTGACAAGGTCGGTACCGAGCCTATTTCCAAAATTTTGCACCAAATAGTCGAGTCACAAAGGCTCTATTTTAAACAATTGTCACATACACAAGCCATATCAAGCATGATTCCAAAGAAACACCACATAATCAAGTACCGACAACCCCATACTCACTCAAAGCTCTATATAATCATGCAAAAATTGCCAAAAATCATGGTGTCAATCATGCAAATCAAGAACAAGTAACTTCATGCTTTTATAATTGAAAGGAGTTGCAATCCAAGCATGAGGAAACGAATTTCATCAAGATCAAGCACCAACATTAAGGCAAGAAGGCACAAATTTGAGAAGTAAACCACAATTTCGGACTAGATCTAGATCTAGGCATGAAATCCACCAAAAATTACCATAAATCTTCAAGAATTTCAAGTGAAGAGTAGGGTTTGAGAAATCATACCGTAGACTTGAAGATTTAGAACCGAAAATTCAAATTGACGGAAAGTAA
Organism: Fallopia convolvulus; assembly: GCA_964016875.1. NCBI lineage: Eukaryota > Viridiplantae > Streptophyta > Magnoliopsida > Caryophyllales > Polygonaceae > Fallopia > Fallopia convolvulus. The sequence continues at coordinate 26,117,746 of OZ024730.1, forward strand.
TGAGGTTGCGACTCGGTAACGAACAAATTTTTGGGTTTTTGCTCGGTATTGAAGGTGGTGTGCGAAGTGGAGTGCGTGTGGATCGAGCGATGGATTGTGTGGATTGATTTTGAGGGATTGAGGGGTGAGTGGTGTATGAACTTCTTGAGAGTGTTTTTGGTATGCTTATTAGAGGCGGCGTTGGAGAAGGTAAGCAAGGAAAAGTTTAGGTTAAAAGGAACTTACCTGCCACGTCGAGTGCTGGGTTTTCGCAGGGTCGATACTGAGCCTGTCTCGGCACTTTTCCAGCTTTGTTATCGATCCGACTTCTGTAACACTTTAGCCAAAATATTCTATTCTGCAAACTTCTATTCTACTAAAAAAGAAAGAAAACTAAACCGGGTTGCCTCCCGTAAGCGTTATTTTTAACATCGTTAGCCCGACGAACTTACCTTGGCTAGTCCTTAAGGTGGTTCTCTTTCGGCTCTCTCAGGATCATGGAAGACCCCACACATAGCTGAAAAGATATTGTTGTTCCGTTTTACTAAATTCGGTTCTTCTTCCTCCAATAATATGCTCGGTATTCCTACACAAGGGTTAGTAATGTTCGAAAACCAAGGAGGTTTCAACTCATCTATAGTATGAATAGTAGGATATGATGTAGGAATCTGATATAACGAAGGATCATAACCAGTAATGATGAGATTGGATTAGGAATACTCACCTTTGCTCTCCTTAGAGAGGCTCGATAACGAGGTAGAAGACGTTACTTACCCTTCGGGGGCAGTCCATGGGTCGTTACTGTGCCAAAATATACCTCCCTTGTCATATTGCTGTCTGAAGGGCTCGATACCGACCCATGGTGGGTCGGTAACCGGCTCAGTACTACTTTTGTAGGCTTTGTTACTTTGGACAGAATCTTCCAACTCAGCATTGCCAGGTTTTGGCTGGAGCGTCTCGATCTCTACAGTAGCGGCTGTTTCATTGACCGTTGGATTGAGACGAAACTCAACCCTCTCTTCCCCTATGTCGAAGGTGAGGAGTCCCTTCCTAACATCGACTCGTGTGCCTGCTGTGGCAAGAAATGGTCTGCCTAGGATGATTGGCACCATAGTGTCTTCTAACATATCTAGCACAATAAAGTGGTTTGGTACAAAGAATTTGCCCACTTGAATGGGGACATCATCAATGACACCTTTGGCTTTTACACAAGATCCGTTTGCTATGTACAACCTCATGTCGACGGGTTCCAGCGGTCCCATATTGGCTTTTGACCAAATAGATAAGGGGAGTAGAGTGGCACTGGCTCCCAAATCACATAGTGCCTTGAAACGGTGGTTTCCAATTCCAACAGTAATAGAAAATCTCCCTAGGTCACCTAGCTACTCTTGGAGGGCTATAGATTGGACCTCATCCGTCAGCTCTGACATAGACCTTTTCCTACTAAGAATATCTTTCAAGAAATTTATGTAAGCCGGATTTCGCTTAGGGCCTCAGCGAATGGTATAGAAATATTTATGCCTTGAAGAATCTTAATGAAATGCTTAAACTTTCTTTTTGTTGAGTCATTAGACTTCTTAGTAGGAAAAGGAAGAGTCTTCACCACTCTCGAAACCAAAGTGGGCTCGAGAGGTGGTGCTACCGAATCGACTAGAGGGTCGAGTGGTGTTGTAGAAGGTTTGGTACCGACCCTAGTGGGGTCGGTACTGAGCCTGGGACTATGGGAGTGGCTCCGTGTCGAGGACTTACCTGGATTGGGGTCAGTAACGACCCGTGGAGTATCGATACCGAGGGTGTTAGGGTTGGTATTGACCCTTTTCGGCCCGTTATCGATCTTGGATGGAGTATCTTCCTCAGTAACGACCTTTTTGTCCTTATCCTCAGTAGTATCCGGTAGTGTCTTTCCGCTCTTGAGGTGTACAACTGCTATTTGTCCTTTCGAGTTCTCGCCGAGTGGCCCGGGAGTTGCCCTTGAGGTCTTGGAACTACTGCAACAAGGTTGCCAAGTTGGGAATTGACGTTTTTTCTCCTTGTATTGAACTCTCCCAATTGGGCTTGTACAACCTTCATTTGCTTTTTCAGGTCCGCGTGGACTCCATTGATCCCTTCATGGAGTCCATTCACCCATGATGGCGTCTCTTGATAACCTGGAGGTCTATAGGGTATGGAGCGTCTATCCGGTGGAGGGGCTGTATAGTTTTGATTTTGATTGGAATTTCCCCAAGTTGGATAATTGTTCGGCCTGTCATAATTAGTAGGAGGATTTCTGTATTGTCATCTCATATAATTCATTTTAGCATATGTCTCAGCGACTCTTACCTGCTCAATGTTATTGCAAGCAGAAGTACTATGGGCATGGGAGCCACATTCAAGATATTGTTGAGAGGTTTTTAGAAAACTTACCTGTTTCTTTAGACGGTTGACCCATCACGTAAGAATTGATTTTGAACGTTAGGCTCAACTTTATCTTTGTCTGGAACGTAGAGACGTTTTTTAGGCTGGGGTGGTTGCTGGGTCCCATACATGGCATCATAATTGGTCAATTTGTCCAGTAATGCCCATGCCTCATCAGGTTCCATCTCTATAAAACCGCAGGCAGTATGCAAGTTGATGTGGTTCTTTGTCTCAGCATTTATACGTTGAAAGAATATCTTTTGCAAGACGTATTGCAGTTGTCCATGGGTTGGCATTGTCTCAGCATCTGTTTGAATCGCTCTCCTGTCTCCACAAATGTCTCATTCGGCAGCTGGTGATAAGAAGTAATACGCTTCCTTAATTTCGTAGTCTTGGCAGGAGAGAAGAACTTAGTCATGAACAAGTCATGCAAGGTTCTCCACGTCCTTACCGATCTAGGAGGTAAGCTTTCTAGCCAGCTCAGGGCCTTACCTGCAAGAGACCATTTAAAACTTTTTAGTTGGACATATTCTAAAGAAACACCATCAACAACAATGGTGTCACATAAACCAAAAAAATTACGAATATGCTCCATAGGGCACTCAGTTGGTTTCCCATCAAACTGAGCCCGTTTTATTAAAGATATACACTGAGATTTAATCTCAAAAGCTTTCTATCTCGGGAAGCACTATTGCTGATTCTGGCACCCTCAGTTTCGAATGCATATATTGTTTGCCATTCCTCGAGATAGCGTTCAGTTGTTCTTGTAAATGATTGGTGATTAATCGTTCACGTTCAGCAACAGTAGCAGCGTCTCGATCAGCTTGTAAGGCCTCCATCTGCCTACGGAGGGCGTTCATCTGCTCGGCCATCTCTTCAGGTGTAGCGGCCATCCTACCGCTTTCTCGTCTCCTATGATAAAGGACACGTTCATGCTCAGAATAATAATCACAATGATCAAATGCAAGCACACGTCTTCCTTCTTGCATAAGCTGAGAAAACAAACAAAACTAAACAAATTAGAAACAAAAACGGGGTCGGGATATTCCCAAAGCCACAAGTAATCAAACAAGCACTCGTGCTTCCCCGAGAACGGCACCAATATGTTGGAAGCTAGGGTTTCCCGACAACAAATAAATTTGTAGTCAAGACCTCGTTGTGTATAGGGAGGTCAGGATCGTCCACTAGAAAGCGGAAAAATACGGAATGAAAACAGAGAAGAGAAGAATCAATAAAACAACAGTTCAGATACCTCGGTACCGACCTTGTCAAGGTCGGTATCGATGTTGTAATTCGACTAACACTGAGCAAACCACACAAGAACACGCAGGCTCGGTACCGACGTTGTTACCTTGGTACCGATGCTAACATAGAGTAAAAAGAAGTGCTTCAAATGAGGAAAACGATCTAGGACAAGGGTTTACCACGGCATAATCATGCAATTAAGATAGTGCGACCTATAAGTCTCATGCCTTGAACATAAAGCTATCAACTTTCGTTGATTTAAGCAAGCAAATCAATTGACTTTCATGAATTAATTCACTTTCTACTTATTTTTAGATCCAAAGTACGTAACTTTCGTTAACAAACAATATCAACTTTCAAGGTTACAACTTTATCTTTCGATCAAGCAATAAACTCGAATTGATCCAACTTTCGTTAAAGCATAAGTACAAAACAAGTAGATAAAAGATAAAAGGCATTCAAGCATTCATCACACATTCAATCCTGCACAATCATGTCGGGTTTTCAACCCCGATCCTAGAAAAGATAACTACTCGCTCATGATCGAAAAGAAACAAGCAATAATATTAAAGGAGAACATCATATGAAACAAAACAAAAGCTTACTTGAAATTAAAACTCGAAACTTGTCTTTTGAATACAAACTTGTTCCCCAAGTAATCTTCAAAAGCAAACTAAAAACTAAAAGAAGAAAGAAAAAGTCGTGTCTTTCAATCTCTCACGCGTCTCTCTCTTAACTCCAACTGAACGACCTCCTAAACTAGGTTAAAACAAAGGTATTTATACTAGAAAAGCTATCCATAAAGTTTCCATAAATATAGAACTTCCTAAACTAAAAAGATTATGGAATAAAAATATAAAAATCCCGAAGTCGGCGCATCTACCAAGCCTGAGAACCTCGGTATCGACCCTGTAGGGGTCGATAGACTCGTTCCTGAACCACCTCGGTCTTGCCATGTTGCAGACCTCGGTACCGAACCCACAGAGTCGGTATCAAGCCTGTTTTCCTTAATCATTTGTACATTTTCATAGCCTCTTTTGGATGTGCCGTGATCTTTTAAAGCATCTTCTCCCTTCCTTGACTTGACCATGCTCTGCCACCATCCTCTCGATCACATATTCTTCGGAACGCTCCTATTTTGCTTCGAAAACCTACAAAAAACACGAAAACAGAGTAGCTTCCCTACTTTTCACAAAATATGCAAACTTATCCAAAAACATACGAAACAAACACTAAAACTAAACTAATGTTAAGCTAAACAACTAAGAAAAACAGTTAAAAACTATACTAAAAACACGAACATCAATATATATAAAATTGTCTTTCGGACTCATGATTGGCATTTGAGTTCCTTGTTATGCCGTTTGGGCTCACCAACTCCCCATCGAATTTTTAGGAAGCTATGAATAATATATTTTCAGCGCATTTGCGTGATTTCGTCATCGTTTTCTTTGATGACAATTTGATATACAGCTCGTCTCTCTCACTACATGTCAGACACATCGACCTCACTCTCCAGATATTACAGGATAATAATTTATTCATCAAGAGTTTGAAATGTTCCTTCGGCACGATGAAAGGTGAATATCTCGGCCATATTGTGTCCGCAGGACAATTGTTGGCCAACCCCGGTAAATTGGAAGCCATGGCTCAATGGCCTACACCTAAAACTGTTTGTCAACTACGTGGATTCCTCGGTCGCATAGGTTATTATCGCAAATTCATCCGATATGCCTCGCTCGCAGCCCCATTAATGTCTTTATTGCAGAAGATAAGTTTATGTGGTCTGAAACGGCAAAGGCTGCTTTCAGCCCAATTAAATCTGCAATGATGTCTCCACCTATACCAGTTGCCTGATTTTAACATGTCATTTGTGGTGGAAACTAACGCTTTTGAAATGGGCATTGGAGTTGTGTTGTTACAACATGAAAAACCGGTAGCGTTCTTTAGCCAAGTGCTCGGCCTTCATCGAAGAGGCTCATCTGCTTATAACCGTGAGTTGTTCGCCATTGTTTCAGTTGTGCATAAATGGAGACAATATTTATTGGGTCGTGAGTTTCTTATAAGGACGGATCATAAGAGCTTGAAAGAATTACTTTCACATGTCGTTCAAACCCCTGACCAACAATTTTTTATCCGCAAACTTATGGGGTGCAAATTCCGGATTGAGTATAAAATCGGCTCTAGTAACAAAGTAGCTGATGCGTTGTCTCGCTGCATGATAGATGTTGAACTGTCCTTACAACAATTTTGTGCCTTATCTCAACCAATTCCAGACATGTGGCAAAAAGTGCGGGTTGAGAATACTACTTTAACCGATTTGCTTGACTTACACAGCGCTTTTGCCACCGGTAATCTCTAGCCACCTTTTCGTGTACATGATGGTGTCCTCTATTATGAACATCGCCTAGTGTTGAGTAAATTTTCGGCCCTTAAAACAGACGTTCTGCATGAATTTCATTCTTCACCAAGTGTAGGTGATCTTGGGGTTAACCGTGCTTTCCTTCGTGTAGCTGGAGTGTTCTTTTGGCATGGTATGCATAAACAGGTGAAACAATTTGTTGATTCATGCCTCACATGTCAGTCTACTAAGTATAGTACCAAGAAACCAGCAAGCGTACTTCAACCACTGCCCATTCCTTTACAAGTTTGGGACTCGGTTTCCATGGATTTTATTACCGGACTTCCTTTGTCCCGTGGCTTCTCTACTATCTTAGTTGTGGTGGATAGACTGTCCAAATATGCTCATTTCGGGGCGTTGGGAGCTTCCTATGATGCTATGAAAGTCGATTCTGTGTTTGTAGAAATTGTGGTCAAACTCCATGGTATTCCGGATTCAATCTTATCTGACGTGATACTATTTTTACAAGCTCTTTTTGGAAGGAATTGCACAAATTGAGTGGAACAACTTTACGCCACAGTACAGCTTATCACCCGTAAACGGACGGACAGACTGAAGTTAAAAATCGAGGCCTTGAGCAATATTTACGGGCTTTCACACATGCGCGCCCATCGCATTGGGTCTTGTTTTAACCTTGGGTTGAGCTCGCTCTAAATTGCACATTTTATGAGGGATTCAAAATGACTCCATTCCAAGCCTTGTATGGCCGAGAACCGCCGTCGCTCATCAGAATCACGCAGCCAACCATGATCGATTCCCTAGCGTCGGTCACGGTTCATGAACGAACACAAATTGTTGAACTGTTGCGCTCCAATTTACACAAAATCCAACAGCGAATGCGAGTTCAAGTGAATGCTCGCAAGCGTGATGTCGAATTTACAGCGGGCAACAAAGTTCTATTGAAGTTACAACCTTAACGACAAAACTCGGTAGATAAGCCATTGTCACCTAAATTAGCAAGTAGGTTCGGTTCTAATGGACCCTTAGAGATTGTGGAACGTATTGGTCCCGTGGCTTATCGCTTGGTGTTGCCCGAAAATGCCAAGATTCATAATGTCTTTCACGTCTCTTTATTACATCCTTATATTCCAAATAGTATGTGCCCGGTTCAGTCTGCATTCCCCAATGATTTTATGCATGATCAACCACTATCTAGGCCAGTGCATGCCATTGATGAATGTCGGGTGTTGGTAAATGGTGTTCCTCGCCTTGAGTGGCTACTAGTATGGGAAGATGGCTCGCCGAGTGATGCCTCTTGGGAACCGCTTGATCAGTTTCATATCTCTTTTCCCGATTTATGCCTTGAGGACAATTCGAATCTCAACGGGGGAGAGATTGATACGCAACATGAGGAATGTCATGGTTTGATAACGAGACCGGTTCGAGATCATCGTCCTCCAGCTCGTTTTACGGATTATTTAGTTAATTAATTTATTAATTTATGCATTTTTTAACAGTGTTATAAACTCCTTCTCTGGTTTTCTTTACGGTTCTTTCCCGGGACGCTTTTATTGAACCGTTAAGGCTTAGTATAAATACACTCATGTTATCATGCTTTTAATTAATTAGAAATCATTCCTGTTTCCCTAATTCTCCTCCACCTCGTCTCCTCTATTCTTCCCTGGCTTCGGTCGTTCCTTCTCTGTTCTCCAATTCACTGTGTTAACTTGATACTGAGTAATACGGTTTGTATCACCAACCTCATTAACCTTTCTTTAGAAATATGACCCAATCTTTGATGACAAAAGAAAGTAGAGCTTTCAATAGATGCACTACGTTTAATGGCTTGACTATCAACATGAAACAAAGATTATAAAATTTATTATCAAGATTGAACCTATAAAGTGAATCAATCAAAGTACCACTACAATAAAAGTAGTTATTTTTGTATAATGAGAATCCACCATGTCCAAACTTAACATAAAACCCTAAACTATCCAGTTTACTAATAGGAACAAGATTTCTTGCACAATTAGGTACATAAAGACATCCTTCAAGATCAATACGACAACCAGTGTCTAAGATCAATCTATAAGTCTCCACGCCTTCAATTCGTGCCTTCATCCTATTTCTCATGAACAAGTACTACTCACTTCCTCTTATGGGCTGGATCGAACTGAATCCCTGTTTTACATGAGACACATGAGTAGTAGCACCAGAATCTAACCACCAAGTATTATTAGGCACTTCTATAAGGTTTGATTCAAAGCAAACATAACTATAATGCATACCTTTCTTCTCAAACCATGCCTTCTGTTTAGGACAATCCTTCTTGAAGTGCTCCGATTTCCTGCAAAAGAAGCACTTCATCTCCTTTCAATTATTTCTCTCATGATCTTTCATTGGAGTCTTATTCTTTTTGTCCTTTTTACCCAACTTCCCTTTATTGTTGCTGACACCATTATGACAAACAAGATGAACTGATTGATCCTCCATCTTCTTTAATCTCCCTTCCTTTTGAACCAACATGGCCTTTAACTCTTGTAAGTTCCATTTATCCTTAATGGTGTTATAGTTCACCTGAAATTTGGCCCCTAGTACACAAATACCATTTTATCTCTGGACATAATATCACGGATGTTATTTTATCAGGGATAGAATAAGATAATAAACTAGGAAAAATATTTTCTTTTTTTTTAAGTCGATCAAAATCAAATATCCCGGATAATTATTTAAAACGCCAAGGATAAATAGTAATGTAGTATTAGAACTTCAAACACAAATATCCCTGATGGGGATAAAATAAGACACGCCAGGGATAAAAAGATAGCAAATATCCCGGACATATACCTATATGACACGCCAGGGATGTATTATGTGTCAAGTTACAAAAAATAATAAAAAAGCCATATACTGATATAACAAAATGGGAGAATGCACGCTAGACTCCAAAGCCTTGCCTCTCTCCATCCATATAAACCTAAGTCCCAAAATTGTCCAAGAGTTGCGCTAGTGGAAGGTGGACGGTGTGGCGATCGTCAGTGTGATGGTGTGGCAGTCGTCAGTTTGACGGTGCAGGGTGCACGACCTACCTCTCCTCCCTGATTCGTAGGAGCGGCGGTGCGACGTTTCAAATTCATACAACTGATAAACAACTCTTGGAAGGAACCAAAGAGAGAAAAGCATGACGGAACGACGAACTCGGGAGAAAGAATTCGAATTCTTCACCGCCGACATATCTTCTCTACCTCATCAAAGTCTACAATTTCGTCTCCAAAATTGATCGGTATGAACTCGCCATTCTCAATTGAATTTTGTTTCCTAATGTCTTATGTCAACCGAAGCTGTTATTTCTCAATTGAGAAACAAAAATTCACCTGTTCTTATTTCTTTTCCATCACTCTATCCATCCATAAAACAAATTTGATATATTGTTTAATGATCTTGAATTGAAAAGTGGTTGAAAAATCTTAAATCAGAAAAAAAAACATGCATTGAAATGAATCATTTGCTCTTAGGAATGAATCAGGTAAGAAAAATGTAAAAACCATACTCAACTCTTGTTTGGAATGTTTGCATAATACTATTATGTATCTTAAATAGAAGACTAGGCTCTACAGTAAAAAAAATAAAAGAAAAATGAACCTATAATGCAATTTAATGTGATTTCCATTAGTAGATTTGTAATCCTTTATGTTCAATCTAATGGTGAAACACGTTTTGTATTGTTTAGAATTCCTGCTCCAATCAAGCCTGTGATGAATTTACAAATGGATGCTAAACTATCACTTGATAATATATTTAGTGAATTTCTTATTCATAGATTGTTAAACTATAGATTTAAAATAGAAATTGTCATGAAGATGATATGGATTTAGGCACTAATTTCTAATGTTCTAGCTGATGCTCTCTCTAATCTTTTTGTTACACACTATAATTGAAACTTAGAGCTTTCTTTTTGAACAAGTATGAGACATTTAGAGTTTGCATCTGCTGATATCCTTAAGCCACATAGTCAAGTATCCAAAGCTAGAGAGGCACAACAGATGCAACAACAGAAGTCTCAACAACATCAGTTGGAGCAGATTATAATGTAAAGGCAGCTTGCTCAGCAGCAACAACAGCAACATCAGTTACAACAAGGCCAACAACAGCAGGGACAAGATGCTTCTCATCTTGTAAATGGAAATGCCAATGGGATAGCTAGTGGTGACCCACTCATAAGGCAGAATTTCTTTGGCTACAAAGATGATTGAAGAGAAGCTAAAGTTGCCTCTTCAGAGAGATCCCTCAGAAGATCCTACTATGAAGGTGTTTAGCTTCCACCGAAACACCTAGGAGCTCCATTTCCTTTTCTTTTTTCTTTTTTCCCTCTTTTGTTCATGGATGATATAATTACTAGAAAAAGAAAATATCTTGCTTCAGCAAAGGTTTGGAGACTCTGGGGGACAACCTTTGGATCCAACTCATGCATCAATATTAAAATCAGTTGCAATTGTTGGTCAAGCTCCAGGGTAAGAGCTCTTTCTGTGTATTCTCCGAAAGAGACAGAATTTGATGCTATCTAAATTTGTTTTATGTTTTCAACTATTTAAGGCAAGCAATGCATGGTACAGCTGGAGCTATGTCAGCAAATTTACAACAATTTCCAAACCGCACCCAACAACTTCCTCTTTCAGCAATTGTATGTGTATATTGTCATTTTTTGTGTTTCTTTTTATCTAGACTTAGTGTTCAATCATGACCGTCTTATATTCCTTGAGAAGTTGTCATGTAGCTTCTACACTTTCATGTAATCTATATGTTCCTTCATTGTGTCAATTGCAGGACATGAGAAATGAGGTGAATCCTATCCCCAATACAAGAGTTGCTGGTCCTGAAGGATCTTTGATGGGCGTTCCTGGTATTTATTAGACTATATCTAGTTTGGTATATATGATTTCTATGGACGCATTCTGTTTTCTAACCTAGGGCTAGAAGAGAGTGGCTCCTTGAAAATGTCAACTGCCTTTCCATGTCAATATCATTGCATCATGTTCCTCGTCAGACATTGTTCTTCGATAAATTAATCATGATTTCTTGATTAATTATGATGTAACCTACAATGATGATGTTCCTCATCAGGCATTGTTCTTCGATAAATAGAAATTAGTACCTAAACCCAACCACTTAAGTGTATTTACTAATGAGTAGAAATTGAATGCCGAAGGAAACCTATTTTCTGTATATTTTCATCTATTTGACAAAGAAGATTTAACTGATTTCTTTTTTTGGAAGAAAGATTTAACTAGTTTCTATATGCTACAATTTTTGGAAAGGTAGAAAGGTACCTAGCTAGTGACAAATGAACATGTAACAATTACTATTTGTTAATCTATTTGACAGAGAAGATTTAATTGAATTTTGTATGTTACAAATTTTGGAAAGTTAGAAAGGTACCTGGTGACATATGGTCCATTTGTTATCTTTTCATGTTGTGACAAATGAACATGTAATGTTTGCTTATTTTTTGTACTTTCTTTTCTTAGGTATTAGTTATCCAATATTTTCTAGGCTGATAGAAAATGAGCTCTTGTATGTAGTCAAATGAATGAGCCCTCTAGTGCTCGTTCCGGTGTTGGTCTCACCGGATTGACTGTTGTTGAACACTTCCATGAATGTTGGGGGCCGAATGTGTTGCTTTTTATTTATAACATTCTGTTTTACCCATGTAGGATTTTGATAAACTTAATTTCTTATTGACTCCATTGTATCTTCGTTTAAATAGGTTGACATAGGGGTATCTGCTTTGCTGAGTCATATTCCTTCAGTTGCCTTGGAAGCCTTCAGAAGCACCACAAAGAAGGGTTCCATTTCTTTTGTGCAAGTTATTTTTGTTGTTAATATATTGTCATTTTTAAATGTCTTAAATTGGAATAGTGCTCAGATATATTGAGGCACTTAGTTTATATACACTCTAATTGGTGTGTGTTTGTTTGTGTGCATATAGAACAATCGAGTATTGATCATGTTATTGGTGTATATCCATAGATTTGATGTATTCTTATATATAATAATAATAAAATATAGCATTCATTTGTTATATATAAACGGGTGCTATATTTTTTTTTAAATCAAACTCTAATATCCCGGGCGTGAATTTTTATACCCGTGATATTAGAACAATTTTTTTATAAGAGTAAACAACTCTAATATCCCTGACGTGTTTGTATATATCAAGGATATTAGGTTGGGTCTTTCATTAGAGGAAGCGGATCTAATATCCCTGGATTGTTTTAGCCTATATCAGGGATGTATTTCAAAAAACGCCGGGGATAAAATATCACTTGTTTAGTAGTGGGCCAAACTCAAGAGGTATAGAGACGTTTATGAAGAATTGGACCAAGAACGTCTCATTTACGTCCATCCCATAGTCTTTAATTTGGCTGCCAAATTCGACATGTGATTCACATGATCATGGAAAAAGGCTGAGACCGGTCAAACTTCTTCGTAGTCAGCTGACTCATAAGGCCACCTACTATCGACTTGTCAGCCAAATCCTATTGTGAACACTTGTTAATTTTATGCATGAACCCCCTTGCATTCTCTGTCTTGGGAATAGATGACTATCATGACTTAATACTTTCAGCAATAGTCATCCTCATGAGGTTCAAACTCAACCGATTAGCTCGCTTTCATGCCTCATAATGAGATTTATCAGCATCCGTAATGGTTGAGGGCTGCTCATTCATTAGTATTGCAAGGTCCAACGCCATAATACCCAGTGTGAACCGGATTTGTTCGGATCAATCATCATAGTTCAGCCCATTGAACTTGACAACAAAGTTTGCAGATGTGAATACATTTGATGAAGCTGCAAAACATTTATACATGCTTACCTATTAGTACTTTGAGTATATAATACAGTTTCAAAATTCAAATACATTTTAAAGCATACATTCAAGCAACATTTGGGCAATACATAAATGCACACTCTATCATTAATGCTAAAACATAAAAATATACTTTAATAGATAATCATAATATACACAAGTTAAATAAGCATGTCATCTTTGGATATACACGTTTTTCAATCTTAATATAATAATGACCAATCCCTTAAATATTATTAACAATTGTCAATGATCCACCATTGGGTGAGCTCCTAACATAGTTAACAACATCAATTTCTCAATCAAACCTTAATCTCATTTCTAGTATCTCTTGAATCATGAACAATTGAACACCCTTAATTTGAATGTCAGGATATAGATAAAACTAGGCCACTTTGGTGACTAACAAGTAATACCCTTATAAAGACACTACATTAAACTCTAATGGGCAAGAACAAACTTTTATAGTGTGCGCAATACCATATGCGGAATTATATATTTTAAATGGTGAAATTTTATACTTTCATGCCTTTTGGTACCCATATAACTTAATATTAATTCAAGTTCCATTCACTCAAAATCACACAGTAAACGATCAAACAATTTTACATGAATAATTAAACTAGTATATCAATCAAAAACAAACATACAATAAACCATCTATACATTCATGATGTATTAAAATAATCAGATCTTTTCATTCAAAGACCTAATGTACACAGGTATATACTAATCATGGCCTATACGCAAATAATCCTTCAAGCCAATTCAGTTTAAAGAATTGTACAAACTACTCACTAATAGGCAAAAATTTGAAGTTCATGATCATACAAAAAAGCAATATTTTAATCTCTTATTCAATTTACTAACATGTAGTGAGCGATCACAATCTATTGAATATCATAATCAATAACAGTAAGCGATCACAATCTATTATGCATATCATAATTCAATCAGTCAAATTGATAAACAGTAAACAAACGAATTAACAATCCAATTCGTTAATATTTTAGGGCAAACTAAGCAAGTCTAAAACCTGGCTCTAATACCAAATGAAAGCATTTTATCGATTTCCTGTAATGAAATCAGTGCCAATTCGAATCTAGACTTGAATTAGTTTAACCCTAACTTCAGTCAAAGTAAGACGGGTTATCAAATTACTAACCTTGATCCATGTTTGATTAAGCCTTCAAAAGATCAATTCTTCTACAATTGATTTTCTCCTCTGCTTCTTCCGTAATGTGTTTCATAATAGATTGAAACAAACAATCCTATTTAAATAGTCCTTAAAGTGGAAGTTCAATTTTAACTTTAACTCCTCATTTACTGAGGTTTATTTTTGCAACTTCCAAGTGCATTGTATTCTTTGATACGTTGAAGAAGAAGCATCAATTAATCCTTTCAATTTCCTTTCAATTTCTTTAATGTTGATAAATCAAGTGCACACTTGATAGGATGTCTATACGTTTTGTGAGGCAGGAGAAGAGGGATTTGTTTCTAAATGAAACCCCTAGTCTTAATATCATTAATCGATACAGATCCATCACAGTTTCATTCTTAATATTAAAACCATATAATATGCATGGACTTAATCTTTATAATTAAACCTAAGTTACATGGACCATAAAACATTAATATAGGAAATATTCTTACATGGCTATCTCATCTCGTACAACTTCGATCTCACGAGCCATGGGTGTCTACGGTGTCGCAACCGGCATCACCGAGGGTTCGACATGATAGAAAAGCGGCATGGATGGACACCGGATCTCATAAGTCATTGTAATAAGAACAATGGCGACGAGTCGTTGCGATAGAAAACACGTCGGTCATGTGAAAGTCTCGGCGGTGCAATCCAATCAGGATGCCCACACGGTACTCATCATGGTGGCAAATAGTGGACTCTTCGGGGTGGTGGATCCCAAGGAAGGTCCGCACATAGAGACCAACTCATGGCTCACTTCTAGGTACAAAAATTAACAAAACTTTTGGCCACTAATAAAAATTCCTAGCTTGATTTTTTTAATCGAGTTTTCTTTTCTTTCGTTGGAATATTCGGCTTTTATTTTTTTTTATTTTTTATAAATCAGCCTGCTTCACTTATTTATTTATTTTTTAACTTTCAAATCTTTCTCTTTTTTTTATATGGCTATATGAAAGAAAGAATGTTATATCAAATCAAATTTAAACTCCTTGGCTCATATGTTCCAAGTCAACCAAATCGGCAATATGTAAAAATTTGTTTTGATATGGCATGTGATAAGGGTCCAAAAAGGATATGAGATAACAGAATCGTGAAAAAAAAGAACTTGTTGTGTTTTACGCAGGCTGATGGCAGGGAGCCGGAACGGCGGGCGCGGAACGGTGGTATCGGAGAAGGACGCCTTCGTGGAACCGCCCAGGCTCTGATACCAGTTGATACGTTCGGAGGTTGTTCGGTTCGCAAGGGTGCCCGATCTAAGCTTAGAACGGCCTTGGACCTTCTGCAATAGGACGGAACCGGGATAAGCGTGAACCACATGGTGGCTCGTGAGGGAGTAACAAGAAAGAATCGGAGTGACTCCGATCCTAAGGCCAACAAGGGGGCTCGTCCAAGAAAGGGCGATTTGGGATTAGAAGAGTTTTGACGCCTAGGCCTTAGGGAAGAGAACTCTTAATTCACAAAAGGCAATCTGTATATAGCTAAGCGTAATTAAAAGTGAGTCCATCAAGTTGTTTAAATAGAAAATGTTATGTCTAACTAGGTCAAGCTAATGGGCCTAATGGCCTTATTCTAGTATTGGGCCGATCCCTTAAGCATAAGATGACACACGCCCAATATAGTAATACAATAAATAGAAACTAGCTATAATTAGAAATGTGCCAAAATAGGAAATATAATAAATATAATAGTAATATAATAACGAGCTAGGTCGGAATACAAGGCGGACACCAAGGGCTTAGTAGACTCGGGCTTGTTATGATCGTCCGAGGTCTAGGACCGGATCACATCACCTAACCTTTGGGTATCCAAGGAAATACGTACACTTGACTGGTTTCATATGATAAGATGTAATGGTCCTTCGTTCCCAATATTCTATGTTTGTTCACATCAAAAAGCTTTAATTGAGGGTGAGAGTGGGTCATTCTATGGCTCTGTGTGAAAACACGAGCATCTGAAGATGATAGGGTGCTTGACGGTTGATGATATGTAATTGAGCTCAATTATTTTATATAGCACGTCGTAGTAGTCTTCCTCGTCTTTGCTGAAGCTTTTTTGAGGAACACAAACTCCACTATAGTCAATTTCCCATGTTGATGCGTGTGTCTTTGTGTGGAATCGATAACCGTTCAAAAAATAACCAAGATATGTCTTGACAAGTCTAGCGGATCCATGACCTAGTGTTGCAATGTTAGGATTTGAAATACCCGGACTATCAACCTGCATATGGAGAAATTGAAAGTAATTATTTCATTATACATTGAAATTGAAATGAATTACCTCATTATATAAATTAACGAGATTTTCCTTTTGGTGCCCCTAAGCTTTCGACATTTCCTTTTGGTACCTAGGAAAAAAAGTTATTCCTTTTGGTACCCACGTACTCTTAAACGAGTTCTTTCCGTAGCCTTAAGTCAAATTTCACCCACTTTTTAAACTTTTCCGTTAAAATTTTACCAATAACAATAAAAAGCCTACATTATTATATCTCAACTAAAGTCAAATCCCCAAACTCTCTCTCGACATTACAAGGTTGAGACTGTTCGCGAGTCTCACGAAAGAGAGAAGGGGACGTCGGAGAGGTTGCTAGCGGTGCTACTACGACGCCAGAGAGGTTGCTGGCGGTGATGCTGCGTCACCGGAGAAGCTGTTGGCGGTGCTGCTGCGACGCCGGAGAGGCTGTTGGTGGTGCTGTTGCGACGCCGTTGGAGCTGCTACGATCGGCGAGGTTATTTGCAGGCGACGAGGAGACGAGGAAGCTATCGAACAGGTCGGAGAAGAGGCTATTGGATGAGGTTGCATGAAATCGACATATGAAGACATTTGGGAATTGTTCTCGAAGAAAATTTTATCCTTTAACCTCTTAGTTTTGGTCGAGATCGCAATTCCACTAAAATTCATGGACGATGCGACCGGATTCATCACCAACCTACATTTCCACTGGATAGGACGCCAATACAATGAGGGATATATGGTGGATGAGGCTGATTCAAGGGAAGAGAGGAGGCGACGACGTGGAAAAAGGGGATGGGAGGTGGGAGTTTGCCATTCGATGTGTACAAATTTATGTGAGTAAGAATAGGACGAAATTGAACATTACATCATGCAATTGGGTTCACAAACTTCCATTTTCATTTACCGATGCCTATGAATCATCAATTTTGTAGCAGGAAACTTGATAATTGAAGATCGAAAAAGTTAGGGTTTTGAGAAGAAATAGTTTTTTTTTCCCTCGCACCTAAATGCTCTTGGATCGGATTGACTTTGCTCTTGCTCTTGAGCTTGAGGTCGGAAGATGGTTTGGTTGTGGGGTTATTCAAGCTGTGGGAATGGAAAGCGAGGGAGAGCCATGGTGGGCAGCAATGCAGATACAAAGTGTCGGAGAAGGAGCGACGTTTTTACGCTGGGTTTACGTTATGGAAGAAAGGCATGTATATATTTTTTCTTTTTTTTTAATTCATTAACAGAAAAGTTTAAAAGTGAATGAAATTTGACTTAAGGCTACGGAAAGAACTTGTTTAAGAGTACGAGGGTACCAAAAGGAATAACTTTTTTTCCTGGGTACCAAAAGGAAATGTCGAAAGTGGGCACCAAGAGGAAAATCCCTAAATTAATTAATCCTTACATGGGAGTAGAACCATTGGCGCAAGTGTGTTTCCAATATGATATGTTCTTCAGCTTTGCTTATTGTTGAATTTTACAGACATGTGAATTTGATCAAATAATATATATGAAGCGTCTCTAGGAAGCTAAAGGACGATGGGCAGATGAGTTACCCCTTATTCTATGGTCAGATTGTACCACTCCAAAAACAACAACAGGTCATACACATTTCTCGTTAGTGTATGGATGTGAAGCTGTGTTACCTGTCGAAGCCTCTATCCCAACAGCGTGGTGTGTTTAACTATTGAAAAAACTAATCGCGACACCATGTTTCATCATTTGGATACTATCGACGATTGGGTAACTCTAGAACAAGTGGAGTTAACACGCAAGTAACAAAATGGACACAAGCATGTACTAGATCATCAATTTTATTAATAAATTCAATATTACATTCTTACTATCTACATGTTACATGTTATTACATCTGTCTCCTTTAGCATTCTTACAAGCGCTTTCCAAAAAAAACCCCGAGTATACATCGCTTTAACACGTTGATTAAACCCCTGGATAAGTTACCTCTTAGCACATGCAAAACCTACAAAAATAAAGCAGAGACATCCAAACAAGTATATGCTAGAAATCAATAAGCAAACTAAAGACCTTAGTTATAGCGCTAAGGATAATATCCACACACATCCAAAAAAAGTGGCCAAAAACCAAATGACAACCAAAAACACTTTGTCATACAGAACCCAACCTAGTGGGTTAATCAAAATATTGTTTGTAACTTCAGAGCAAGAGAGAAATAAAATTTTCATTCCTTGGGCACATCTTCAGACAGCTTGTCTTCCTTAGAGTCCTTAACATCAGTCGGAGAGATTTTAACTACAACTTGAGCCACCGTGTCGCTAGGAGAAAACAGAGCCTCGAACTCGCGCCTCTATTTGGCCGCATCCCAAGAGGTAAGCTTACCTGCTGCATACTGACGAGCACTTTTATGTTGCTATAAAAGCGCTGACAAAGAAAATTCCTAACATCCTAACCTTAGCAAAGTGGAAGTAAGGGTCGAACCCACAAAGACACTGAATACTTGTATTTAAGTAATATTACTAAGTTAAAAGGGGGATTTTATAATTGTAAACTAAAATCTAAATAATTAAAACAAAACAAGTAAAAACGATTAAAGAGTCAAATATGGAGAAAAGTGTCCAACTAGATTCGTGTACATTGCATACATGAGTTTTGATCCTCGATTATTCTTATTTCAATTTCCCTTGACTAATCTATTTGAATTTATGAGATTCAAGCTTAAGGTGGTTATTAATATACACCGTCTTTAATAATCTTTTAACCAATTAACCTAGAAAACCTTCTATGTCAAATTGATCATGCAATTAAGTTCAAAGCATTCAATAGAAACAATAATCATGAATTCCACCGTCTATTCATGAAGTCTTGTGATTAAATTATCCGCCTTTGATTAACCTTATTCCACCGTCTATAAGTTTAATCAAAGGATTCATCCATGAATAATCAAATTTCACCGTCTATTTAATTATTCTAGTTATAATTCAACCTAGAAATAGAATAGGTGGCAAAGCTATTATAATCCTAAGTGAATTTAATCAATTAAGCACGGAGAGATTCAATCTAGTCAAGGCAAATAGAAATAATTCAAATCTCACAAACGATCATGCATACAACTTCAACTAACTAGTTGGACATGAGAAAATTAGCTAGTAATTGACATTGAAGAAAAATAAAACTTACAAGAGTTAAACTTTTCTTCAATTGCAAAACTAGGGTTTTGTCTCCCACAAATCTCCAAATTCCACAATAGCGTAAAACTCAAAACAATAGATAGCATATCATAATCCAAAGAAACCCCAGGAAAAGTATTTATATCGTATCTAAAAACATCCAAGAATACTAATAAGGTCAGCCCATAAGATCACACGGGGGCCCGAGTCAGCGTCGGATCAAAGCGTCGAAGCGCGGTTTGGTTCATTGAGAGCGCGGTCACGCTATGAGGCTTTTGGCCGTGCTCCGCCTGCAGCAACTTTAGTGACACTTCGGAGGCTGTTTAGACCCCCTTCGAGTTGGAATTTGGACTCAGAGTAAAAATATGTATCTCTTCGAGTTAGTTTTTCAGTGTTACCAAATTTAGCTTCATCCGACCACTTTAGCTCCCAAACCAAGCATTGCAAGATAGAGGTGTCAAAACAAGACTCCAATGCATGATCCGGGTTTAAGCGTTTTTATCCCTCAAGCTCTTGGTTTGTGATTTTTCCTTCGGTTCTTCTCTTCAACGCTCTCCACACGTCCCGAGATCCGGTCCTTAGCCTTTCATCCACCGTCTTCCACCTTCCGACCTAAGTCCAGGATAAAGAACTAATCCTAACCCAAAATTCAACACACTTTCTTACTACAACACTTCCCAACTTCTTTTACCAACTCCATTAACACTTTCAAGCTCTTTGTTTCTTCTTTTTTTTTCCTTTTTCCTTTTCTTCAACTCTTTCTTTGCTTTATGAAGACTACTAACAATTGTACTTGACTTTTTTCTTTTGCTTTGCAACATACTTTCATCTTCATTTTTTTCACTTTACACACAATAGTTTTATTTCCTCTTTTCCTCCTTTTCTTCTAACTCCCCCATACTTATATATAACCCACACAAAACAAAACATAACCTAAAGTCCTAAATTCCGGATTATGGGTCAAGCTTATTAGGCTAAGAATCATTTTGTGGAGCTAATAAAAATAGGCTTAAAGCTCAAAAGAATAGGGGTGTCAAGAACATGGATCTTGTAAGGTAAGAAGGGAAATAATAGGCTTATAAGAAACATTGTCTCAATCATTTTAATGCCATGTATTCAATCATACAAAGCAGTCTTGACAAAGAGTCATAACGCAAGTTCTAGAGCTAGATAATCATGGTGATACACTCAAGAAATATAGAGAACAAATATATCATGAAAGGCCAAAATCTCACAAGGATAATTGTTGTCTAGAATTTCAAAATGAATCAAATACTCAAGCTAAATACATGCTCCATCCTATAATCAAGGTAATTAATCAATGATCATGCTTATATCATATCAACTTCAGCATATCATGCAAATCATGGGTTAGGACTTATACTTAGCATAGAAACACAAGAGGTATCAAACATTGCGGAAATAAGAACCTAAATGCAATATTTTTGTATTTTTTTCAAATTTTTCTGATTTTTTTTTTCAATAATTTTAATTAATGCAAGCAAAAATGTAAACATGAAAATGCAACTACATGATCTAACTATAACCAAGCACTCATGACAAAATAAATAATCTCCTTTCCCCATGCTTAAACATTACTTTGTCCCCAAATTAAAAGAAAAACATAAGAGAAAAAGAAACTAACCTCATCACAAGAGCTTGACAAACTCAAGAATCTACTCCTTAGGTGGTGGTGGTGGTGGGTATCACGGGTATGGATATTCAGGGAGTCTTGACTTCCTCGAACCGCGTGTACCTATTTCCCGACTTTACTTAAAACTAGGAGCAAAAACGAACCAAAACAAAGCAACAACAAAACAAAAACAACCCGAAAATAAAACTTATTCTAGAAAACAAATAAATACTACACTTAAAGCTTGGGTTGCCTCCCAAGAAGCGCTTATTTAACGTCATTAGATTGACGCTTAGCATGAATTGACAAGATTAGACATTGTCAATTCCCTTAACAACCTGTCAAAAGTCTGTGAACACATCTCACAAGAAAATAAGTAGCACAAGGATAAATTCAAATTGAATAACCCATTTAAAAACCTCTTCAACTTATCAAACTTGTGAAACCAATTTTCATGAAATGGCATATGCTCAAAAGAATTCAACACAAGTGGTGATGTCAGAAAATACGTACAGTATGGGTCAAAGTACTTGTCACCATCTCCACTTTCCTCAAAGATGAATTGTGAGTATTCTCTAGTACCAAACTTAAACTCACTTGGTTCTATAGGCTTCTCCATGTCAATAGAGATTAAACTTGGCTCCTTGGTGCTCTCTTCAAGTTGAATTATAGGAATAAAATCATATTGAACATTAAAGTCACCCTCATAACCCAACTCAACTCTAGCGGATTCCTCCTCAACTTGCACTTGGGTGTCTAACTCAAGGGCATTTGATTCCAATGCAACCTCTCCCATCATTGAATAGGGAATTGGTGGAGATAATTCGACTAGCATACATTGATTGCTCATGTAGCAAAAGAAATCCCAACACTCTTCTGGTCCCATACACCAAAGCCTATGATTGCTCATGTACTCTGCGAGCCCTCGAGTCTGAGAATTCAAACCGTCTAGGATGCATTCACACAATTCTCTCTCACATGGATAATAACCCAGCAAAGTACCATAATCATGAATCTTTTGTTGTAGCCTAGCAAAATACTCATGAAAATATTCATCCTGTAGTTGTTTACATACAAACATAGCCATGGATCAGTAGCACGGGTGTTATGAACCGTAAGATAGGTTCACAACACCAAAAATAGTAATACTAAATAAACACAAATAAATAGCCGAGTCCCCGGCAACGGCGTCAAATTTGACGAGCACTTTTATGTCGCTATAAAAGCGCTGACAAAGAAAAATCCTAACTTCCTAACTTAAGCAAAGTGAAAGTAAGGGTCGAACCCACAGAGACTCGGAATACTTGTATTTAAATAATATTACTAAGTTAAAAGGGGATTTTTATAATTGTAAACTAAAATCTAAATAATTAAAACAAAACAAGTAAAAACGATTAAAGAGTTAAATATGGAGAAAAGCGTCCAACTAGTTTCTTATCCATTGCATACATGATTTTTGATCCTCGATTATTCTTATTTCAATTTCCCTTGACTAATCTATTGTAAATTTATGAAATTCAATCCTAAGGTGGTTATTAATATACACCGTCTTTAATAACCTTTTAACCAATTAACCTAGAAAACCTTCTATGTCAAATTGATCATGCAATTAAGTTCAAAGCATTCAATAGAAACAATAATCATGAATTCCACCGTCTATTCTTGAAGTCTTGTGATTAAATTCTCCGCCTTTGATTAACCTTATTCCACCGTCTATAAGTTTAATCAAAGGATTCATCCATGAATAATCAAATTCCACCGTCTATTTAATTATTCTAGTTATAATTCAACCTAGAAATAGAATAGGTGGCCAAGATTTTATAATCCTAAGTGAATTTAATCAATTAAGCATGGAGAGATTCAATCTAGTCAAGGCAAATAGAAATAATTCAAATCTCAAAACGATCATGCATACAACTTCAACTAACTAGTTGGACATGAAAAAATTAGCTAGAAATTGACATTGAAGAAAAATAAAACTTACAAGAGTTAAACTTTTCTTCAATTGCAAAACTAGGGTTTTGTATCCCACAAATCTCCAAATTCCACAATAGCGTAAAACTCAAAACAATAGATAGCATATCATAATCCAAAGAAACCCTAGGAAAAGTATTTATATCGTATCTAAAAATATCCAATAATACTAATAAGGTCAGCCCATAAGATCACACGGGGGTCCGAATCAGCGTCGAAGCGCGGTTTGGTTCATTGAGAGCGCGGTCACGCTATGAGGCTTTTGGCCGCGCTCCGCCTGCAACAACTTTAGTGACACTTCGGAGGCTGTTTTTCCCCTTTCGAGTTGGAATTTGGACTCAGAGTAAAAATATTAATTATAGCTCTTCGAGTTAGCTTTCCAGTGATACCAAATTTAGCTTCATCCGACCACTTTAGCTCCCAAACCAAGCATTGCAAGATAGAGGTGTCAAAACAACACTCCAATGCATGATCCGGGTTTAAGCGTTTTTATCCCTCAAGCTCTTGGTTTGTGATTTTTCCTTCGGTTCTTCTCTTCAATGCTCTCCACACGTCCCGAGATCCGGTCCTTATCCTTTCATCCACCGTCTTCCACCTTCCGACCTACAATTATGCACAAAGACGCGTAGATTCCAAACTACACGAAAACAAAAACCTAAACTAAAACTTAGAACGAAATCCTAGCTAAAAATGCATAAAACGAGAATAAAAATATGATCTAAAACCTATATCTATATTCTCTATCACATACTGCTCTATTGCTTTGACACGAGCACAAAAAGACCAGTAGTCCACCGATTCCTCAATCTCTTTAGTCAGCGAACGTTCCTTCTCCGTAGCTGCTTGGAGTTCCCCCTTCAAGTCGTCTACCACCTTAGACATCGCACTGACCTTCTTCTCCAGAGCCTTCTTATCATACTCAAAGAGGTCTCTCCTTTTCTTCTCAAGTTGGTTATTGAAATTGGCACGAGACAGCTAATCAAGCAACTCATTGAAAAGGTAAGAAAGAATCCATGGATTTCTTCCCGAGGGCCTACGACGCGCAACGGTAAGAAAGAATCCATGGATTTCTCCGGAGCTTGATTCAACGACATCATTATTGTCGGAAGGTTTGCGAGAATAGAGGTGGAAGAGAGTTTTGAAGAAGTCGCCTTGGTTGGGTCGAAGATGGCTTGGGAGGCAACGAGATCGCCAAGGAAGTATCCGTGGTAAAAGTCACATCCGCTTTTCTCTTCTTCCTGGACTCGATTCATTCCGCGGTTGAGAAGGCGACAAACCTTGAACTTGTAGTCCTTGAGGTTCGGACATGCAAAGAAAAGAATTAAACAAGGAAAACGAAAGAAAAGGAGTAAAACAAGCTAGGGAGGGTACTTGACATCTCAGACTCTTCGGGTGCAAAATGACACCGCTTGACAATTTCTAGATACAATCTTTTCTTTGTAGGGAGAACAAGGATGTGGGTTACATTCTGAGCAAAAACGTCCTCCGATGTTAACGATGAGATATCCACTACAAAACACACAACAAAGTGAACAAAAGTTAATATCTTCAATAAGCACAAAGAAATACAGAAACAATGCGTTGCTTGTGGTGAGCCAATGAGGTTTAAGATAGTCACAATCAAACCATAAGGGCGACAACTTTAAAAAAAAAAAAACTTAGCAGCCCAGCCCCTATCCAACTTAGACACATCCAAAACCAAATCAGATTTACTACGCAAGGTTTTCAAAGTAAGCGGTTGGAATCTCCCTTGGAGAGACCAAAAGAGTAAAAGAGATCGTATGCAGGAAAAGTAATTGCATGAGCAGAACATAGGAGATCCACTTATAATAGAATTCTCCATGCTTGGGGAAGAAGTTGATTGGGAGACACGTCTAGGGTTTTGAGAAAATCAACGACAAGAGGAGAAAAAGAGAAATAATGGCCAATTCGAAAGGGATATTCGTAGAAACAAACCCAATTGGAGTTATAAGAATCAACCCACTCGTCTTGATCAGGGAAGTACACTATTACAGATGTCGGAAAACCAACATATAGGGCGAACGAAGCAGATTTAGAGGAAAAGCTAGTTCTGTGTTTAGAAGGGGCAAGGACACAAGAAGGTTTAAGACCGGGAGTTCATCTGGTTCATAGCAACGGGATAACTGACTTTAGGAGGTTTCTAATTCACTCATGGTGTAGCAGGAGGGGTGCTCGGAGAAGACGAAAAGGCAAAGAAGTCAAATAGGCGAAAAAGAAAAGAAAGCAAAGAAGAGAATACTTGATCAAGGAATACAGTCTATACAGATGCTTGATGAGTGAAGAATCCGGAGGCCATAAATAGATGGCGTTGTTGCTCAAAGGCTATCCACTTTACATTTGGCGTTGTTGCTTGTATTTCTCAAAGGATATCCACTTTATCCAAGCCTATAATTATTTATCATCTAATCGAAATACTTTCTTTTTGTTTACATTATTCTCGTTCTCTATTTTTCTTGTGCTTTAATTATTAATGAGTCGACCTATTGAAATTAATTATTTAACAAACTTGCTAGTATTATAGCAGATAATGTATTTATGCGTTAATTCTTCCCAAAATAATACGTGTGCTATATGAGATAAATTATAAAGAGCCATTGTTGGAAGATGGAAAAAAGAGGGGAAACGAGCTATACTCGTTGTGTCATGCACGACCACATGAATTTAATATTTAATTTATTTAATGAGTATGATTTTAATTTAATATAAAAAAATTATCTATTAGAAAAAAAAATTATATAAAATTTTACAATTGGTGTCATGTGATCCGAGCCCAAAATTATTAAGGTGAGCCCACTATAATTTTAAGAGTTTGGTTCAAATGGAACAAACTCTTATCCTAAAACGTGAAACGAATGCACTTTTTCTAGTTAGTAGTGCACTTTTCATATAAAAGTGCATTGAAAAATACAAAAAGTGCACTATGAAAAAGTGCACTACAAAAAGTATGAAAAGTGCACTAAAAAGTACGAAAAGTGCAAATGCGAAAAAGTGCACTCTGAAGTAGGAAAAGTGCACTACTAACTACAAAAAGTGCATTCGTTTCACGATAAGAGTTCGTTTTAGGTTAAGAGTTTGTTTCATTTGAACCAAACTCATAAATTTAATTGCTTAATGATAATTTATTTATGCAAAAATATAAATCAAAACTATTTGAATTAGAACCATTTGATTTTAAAAATCTTTTACAAAAAATATAAAAAGGTAAAAATAATCTAAATTCTTGAAAAAATATTATCAAATTCAATTCTTTAAAAAAATTTGAATAAAAATTAAAAATATACATGATAAGAAACATAAAAAAATAAATAAATAATAAATTTTTTAATGATAAGAAAATCATTTATATTCACATAAATAATTCAAAAAGAAAATTAAGGAAAAGATAACGTAATTTTTTTTTATCAAAAGTCAATTTAGGCAAGTTATTATCTAGATTGAAAGTTTTATTTCTTAATCAAAATTTTATTTAAGATAAAGCCTTTACATAAACAGAAAAAAATAAAGATAATATAATTTTCTTTAATTTTAAATATAATTCGAATTTTAATTTTTTCATATAAATAGATAGAAAGTTAATTGAAAAATTAAACTAATATATCTATCTTAATATATAATATATAATGTTCTATAATTTATTTTAATTTTAGATAAAAAAAATTAGATCTATCCTAATTCCTAATATATAATAGATAACATCTTTATTTTAGATAAAATTTCTCCTGGATTAATTTATCCTAAAATAATATCAACATATATAAATTTTCAAAATAAAAAAATTGTATGTGTCGAAATCCTAGTTGGCTTAACATGTTGTTAATTATTTTCTGGGGGTAGGGTTGTCAATGGGTTGGGCTATGGGTGGGTGGAGCAATTCCACCACCCGACCCGCAAGTTAAAATGCCCACCCGACCCACCCGTCACCAGTGAAATGAGAAACCCGTCACCCAAATTATCCGTCACCTGTTGGTTATATGAGCGACCCATTCACCCGTATAATCGTTGTATACCCGTTGTATTTTATGTCTATAAACAAATTCTCATACATAAACTAAAACAAATATCCATAATTCATAGATAAACAAAAACAAATCCCATAAGAAATAAATATCAAAATAGAGTCAAAGATGGGTTACAAAACAAATCCCATAACACATGCTTGAAATGAGTTATATGGGTGACTTCAAAGGCCCATACATATTAGAAATTATGGACTCAAATGGGTTATACCGGTGGTTTGGGTGAAACGGGTGATGGGTCGGGTTATTGGGTGATAAAATCTCACCCTTACCCGACCCATAACTCGTTTCGCCCGTCACACAAACCGATTGTCACCCGCTTTGATTAGATTTTCATCCATTTATTTCGGATGGGTTAAACAGATGGATCAATTACCCGTGTATAATTGACAACCCTATCTTGAGGTAACGACTGAGGATCTAGCAACGACAGATCGAGTAATCGAGCTGTTGAGTTGGTGAAAATTAAAATTGAAATTATGCTTACTTGACAAGGAATTAAAAGGATTACTAGTTTTTTTGATCAATGACCAAGAACGACGACTTATTCTTCCATCACTTTAATTTTTTGATTATTCAATGAATATTATACCCATGTCATTTGTATCTTACTACTCACACATGGCAATGCTAGGTGAGCAATGAAATCAGATTTTAATATAAAATTTATCAATTGACTATGTATCGAGTTTCGTCAAATATATTACTCAACAAGTACAAAACTTGTACCGTGTAGATTCATGAATTTTTTTTTATGACCAAGAACTAACCATTTGTTATAAATATTAAAAGTGTGGTCCAGTTGGTGAGGATCACAAATTAGATAAATTAATTTATAACGATCGACTTGATTTAAAATTTCAATTGACTATAAAATATCGCCGAAAATCTCCGTATATAAGTATTGAGTTTCGTCAAAAATATTACTCAACGAGTACAAAACATGTACATGTAGATTCATGAATTTTTTTTATGACCAAAAACTCACCTTTTGTTATAAGTATTAAAATTGTAGTCCGGTTTGGTAAGGATCACAAATTAAATAAACTAGTTGAAGTACCGTGATATTCACGGGATAATTTTACTAAAAAACTATACAATTTCACGATATTAATTTAAAATACTAAATATATTTATATAATATCATAATAAATTATGCAATAGACAAATTATTTTTTTGACCGTACTCCATTTTTTAATTGAATATATTTTTAAATATTTTATTATTATTTGTGGAGATCTTGTCCAAATTTAGATTGAAATTATTAAAATATTGATTTTACTTGTTATTGAATATTTTTAAATAATATTTTCTTATTTTTTTAGACACTAATATATATAAAATACTTGATTTCTTATAAAGATAATAATAATTAGGATAGGTTATCTACACTAATATGTTCAGAAATATAAATGCATAAAAAGATAAAGAAAATCTAATTTTATTAATTTAAATTTAAATTTGAATTTTTTATTTTTTTTGACATTTACATATAATCTTAGTCATCACTCATCAACATAAAATTATATATTTTTCTCAAAATAAAAATATATGAGCATAACAAAATATATTATATAAAATTATATCATCATATAAATATAAATGTTATACTTGGAGCTCAAGCCTTGTTAAAAGATAAATAGAAATATATTAAGACCCTAAATCTTGTTAGGGAATAAAAATATTAAATTAATATGGAAAATATCATCTCATAGGAATTTATGTATATAAAAATTATATAAATATGTTGTCTATTGTAGTAAACTAATACATAGTCCATAGATAAATAATTATATACATAAAAAATTATATAAACATGTTATCTATTTAGTATATATACCAAGAATATTGTAAGTTGTTACAAATTTATTAAAATATAATTTCACATTAATTTATTCAAAAATGTCACGTGGTGTAAATTTTACAACAGACTTGGGTTCTGCTTTATAATGTATAAGGGTAGATTGATTTGTAACGATCATGTGATCCGACGGCCCAAAATTCTCCTTCTGTTTCATGTTAAGGGTTGGCTTCATTTGAACCAAACTCCTGTACTAGGGTAGATTAATTTGTAACGATCGACTTAATTTTTATAATCTACAAAAATCTTTTTATTAAAATTCAAACAAAACTTTTTTTTTTGGAAAACAAAACTTTTTTTTTTGGAAAACAAAACTTGTTAATTCAACTAGTCTGCCAATATACAGTATATGGCATTTCATTTGAGTTAAAAGTTTATATTGGGTCCAAACATTACACATTATAACGTGGCAGTCAACGAAAGACAGCGCCCTATTTGAATAGTACGTAGTACATAGCACATGAACCTTCATGATTTAGTAAATTTCAATCATCAAATGACGAATGGGATTAGTTTAATTGTCAGAGTTCTTTTTGAAAAAAAGAAGTTTAATTATCAGTGACGAGAATTAATTTAAGTTTAGTTCTAATAGGGCGATGAGATTAATTAAGATGACGAAGACGGGTCAAGAGGTCGATGATATTTGATCTTGACTTCCAATGGTTGATTTTGACTGGCTTCTTTGGTCTATGGTTAGTACTGTTTGCGCCTTTTTTCTAGTACTTAACACTCATGCACTGCATAAATACCATATAGGTATTAAAAACATCCCTTATTTTGAAATATTTGCAAAAACTACCCCTCCATAATTATTAACCATCTCTAATTTTTATTTTACTTTTTACAGAAAATGATCCCTTATTTTTATTTCGTTTTAATTGAGCCACCAATATGACGTTTTCCATCCATTTTACCATCAAATTACCGTTATAATACATAATTGTCCCTAGGTTAAAGTACCAAATTGATACACACTAATAATTACTCTTGCTTGATTTTTGTTGCTCGAGAGAAGAAGGGTTTACTCAAGGGTGCTTCATGATTGACGATCTTGTTTGGTGCTTGGAGAGAGCTCGACTTGGTGCGACAGGTGCTTGCTAGGTCTAGAGAGAGGGTCGAGAGAGTAAGGGTAAATGATAAAGTTATTGATAAACACTCTCGAGCCATGCACCCTTCCACTCTCAAACCTTTCTAGATCCCTAGTAGGCACCCATCGCGTTGTGTCAAGTCCTCCCTAGGTACCCAACAATATCGTCGATTATAAAGCATCATTAAGACAACCTTTCCTCTCTCTTGAGCAGCAGTAACAATCGAGCATGAGTAATTATCAAAAAATTTATCAATTTTATGTGTTAATTTAGGAACAATTATTTATTTTAACCGTAATTTGACGGTATAATGGATGGAAAACGAGATAAGGGTGTTTTAATGAAAATGGAATAAAAATAAGGGGTAATTTTCTATAAAATGTTAAACTAGGAGTGGCTTTTTTTACAAATGTTCCAAGATAACGGGTAGTTTTCTATAAAAGGTGAAGTAGAATATCAATGTGCCTAATGCACTTATCTTATATTAATTTTAAAACTTTATAACAATCAGGTTGATAACTTTTAATTGGCCTAGACTACTGCTGATAAATTATTTGCACCCGGTGTTGTCAAGATGAGAGGGCCTATTTCATCCATGATCTTTGACCAACAACCAGATTCCATTTGCACTTAGCTAGAGTATACAGGTGCCCTTGTAGAGCGTGGAGTGAGACATGAGTCATGACTCAAATATTGGGATACGTTAGCAAACTACACCCCCAATATAGACTTTGTTATAAAGAGATCCTTGGAGACTCGGTTCCTACCCCTGAAACTAAGCTCCCATCTCTAAACCACTTTATTTCACAGCAATATCTCAATATGAGACAACTAAACACACAAGGCCACACATAACGAACCTAAATCCAATTCTAGTGTGAAACTGAATAACTAACAACATGGTCATTATTTCTAACAAAAATAACAATCTATCATATTTTAT
The DNA here is from genome assembly GCA_964016875.1 of Fallopia convolvulus. Classification (NCBI taxonomy): domain Eukaryota; kingdom Viridiplantae; phylum Streptophyta; class Magnoliopsida; order Caryophyllales; family Polygonaceae; genus Fallopia; species Fallopia convolvulus. Next base: position 26,148,681 of record OZ024730.1, read on the forward strand.
TAAACACGCAAGTTGTTCACAACAGAAATATTAAACGGGATTCAATTTCTCATTTAATAACAATAATGCAAGAGAGAATCGTCTACTTGCCTTTAAGGGGATAACTCTTCTTAAGGTGTTTAGTTCCATCTCGAACGACGTGTATCTAAAACTTGAGCTCGGGTTGTACTGGAAAAGAATAGAGAAATAAATTATAATCAATTTATTTCCATTTCAATATTAATTATTACAAATTATAATGCCCTTATAATAATTTTTCAAAAAATTGCTTGACTTAATCCGGCTTTAAAACTTAACCAATTACAAGATTCGGTAAATCACGTTTTACGAGATTTGATACAAAAACTCTTCGAATGATTTTATCCTAAAATCATTCTAAATGTACGTCAAGCTCAAAAGACGGAAATTACCTAGAATCACATTTTCGGGGTTTGCTTCCACGCAAATCGAGGTGGCACATAAAATGTTGTAACGCGTAAAATGAGGCAACATGTGAAACAAGACGATCCATCGGAATCCATAATATGCATACCGAGGCGAACCCGACACTACTCACCTTTCACTTTTCCTTCTTTCTTTTCTTTTTATTTTCATTTTAAACCACATAAGTCTGGAAAGTCGGTGAGCGACAAGCCAACTTTGTCGATGTCTAGCGGCATCATCTGACATCCGTTTTGGGTGATTCAATCGAAAGTTGGAAGTCCTAATCACCCTATTTCTACTATTGTCAACGAATTCATAAGTTGTTGGATGATGGAGAACGGAGACGATGAAAAACATTCGCCAAAGCTGAATTTCTAGGCAAAAGAAACCAGCAGCAAAGCTGGTCGGGAACTCCTGCTCATCGACTTCTATAAGAGACGCCAGGGCAGGGGTGGCGATGTGATGTGAGCCCCACATCAACCGCCAGCCAAGAAGAGGAAGACTTGTCCGTGCGCTCCGACGGACCCATTACTCGAGCCAGGACTCGCGCCATAGCTCGAGCCACGACGTCCCTCGTCGCGCGCGCTTACGCGAGCCATGGCGCGTCCACCGGCGCGCCCCTCTTTCGGTGCGTCTCCTTCATCGAAGGTGCGCCGCCACTCCAGGCCGATGCCACGCACCGCGGCACCGAGAACCTCAATCTCGGTGCCATGCCAGCCGCTGTTGTCGAGTCCTATGCCACGCCTGGCCAACCCGGCGCAGGAACTTGAGGTTCGGGTGCGCACCAGCCCGACGCTGCCTCGCCTTGCCGCGCCACGATGCCGTGTCGCGACATGTCTTGGCGTGCCACGGGCTTGTCACGGCCTTGTCGCGACACTCGCGACTAGGCCACCGTGACCGCTTATGTTTCTTACTATTTTTAGCATCATTTCCATTTCGAAACATTTCTATTTATGTAATTTCTATTTCTGCTTAGAGTTTTGGGCTTGGGCTTGCGCTTGGGCCGTGTGCGTGCGTCCCCCATGTGTCGCCCTTGCCACTAGGGTTTGCTAGGGTTTGGCGTGCCATCTTCTCTATAAAAGAGGCACGCCCCCTCCTTTGTTTCTTACGCTTTGATTATTGATAATGAAACTCTGTCGAGATTGCTCCAGATCTATCTCTTTAAGGCGTCAACCAATTCTATTTCACAACCCATATCTCCTGGCTTCTGTAATAAGAAGCCCCCTTCTTAATCCTTTCACTTCTATCCCTACCATGTCTAGGCGTTTTACGTCTCAAACCTATCCGTTCGATCGTGAGAAGACCATTTACGAGTCCAAGTTCAAGATCCTCTCGTGAATCCTTAGCGGGGTTCACATCACAATGGAAGCGGCGGAAGCTGAGAGTAAACATCCCGATGTAACTACATTTGGCGGTCACGACCATATAGGTGGCCGGAAGGCGGTGTACAATGATGGTGAATACCACTCGTGGGCATCAGGAAAAGCTAAAGCTGAAAACCAGGTTCGTTGAGCTATCTTTGTCGACTTATGGAATGAAGTGGTGCTACTATCAGCAACAGTATGAAGCAAACATTTCCATATTTCAACTGTTTGTAATGACCCCATGAATAGTTGTTGGATGACAGAGAACGAAGTTCCCGAAGACCATTCCTCGCTAACTTCAAAAATCTGGAAATTTCACTAACAATTTCGGTTTTGTCAAGCTTTGGCCTGATTCTCAAATCTTTTCTCCACGATTGATTGAGGGTTATTGTAGAGCATTCCATTCTCGAAATTTATCAATTTGAATCACGAGTTTTGGTTGAGAAACGATTTTACAATCGAATTTTGAAGTTTTGAACAATTCTAGGTCAAAACTCGAGATTTGGTTTTCGGGTGCAAACCTTCAGCAGTCATCTCGAGATTGAGCATTCACACTCCATTTTATGGGCGCTTGATTGGAAAATACATCCCATATTAGTCCAGACATAATGTTATATCAAACTTGATGGATGAATACAATTTTGTTTCTTAGTAACTAAATTTTAGTTCCCCATTATAGTTCATTGTAACTTTGAATAAGTGTAAAAAATGGTGAAAATGAAAAGAGTTTTTTTGAGGTTTTTTTTGGAGATGTTTTGAAATGGGTAAAAGGTAAACAATAATAGGGAGTATTTGGTAAAAGGTAAACGACGGATTAAATTATGGTAGGCAACACACATTTAATGAAACACAGGTTACACAGGCCCTGCGCTGTTACGGCTGAGAGCACAACAGCCGTTACACCCTAGCCGCTCTGGCCGTAACATCGCAGGGATGCACAAAACTTCGAGAATGGCGGGTGCACTATTTCAAAATGGCGAAAAACAATTACACAAGCTGGAGCCTCCTAACCTAGTCTAGATCAAAAAGTTTAACGGAAGGCAACAGAAATCATTAGTACAAAACAGAGAAATCACATGGTTCGCCCATGATCCTCCTCCTCAACCATGGAAATTAACAAATGGAGTGGAATAATTGACATTTACATTGAATTGGGGAGCCCAACAAACTTTACCCCCTCTGCACATGAAAGTCTCTAAAGGAACTAAAAAAAATACACAAACTTCGGTGTTTACCAAACCTAAACTATTATCACTAACACAACGAACCTCATTCCTTTTTTTACTTAAAAGCCGAGTACTCTACCATTGAGTTAGCAACCCAAAGAAAGTATAGTATATAGATACAATCGAAATCAAAATAACGAAATTAGATAAGCCAAGCAAAACGGTGAATTAGCAAAAAAGAAAAAAAGATCAACTGACAATACAAGAAAATTTCAAATAAAAAACTAGACTGTTTCTTAGATATTTTTCATCCATTATAGATATATATTCTTTTTTTTATTATCTATACGTTTCTTTATAAGCAGTTTTGTATCACAACAAATTCAACAAATCTTTGAATAAAGTAAAAAACAAAACACAGGTTTTGTATGTAGGACAAAAAAATAGAGAAAAACGGATCCATTTACACTTGAATTATATTTGTTCACTACACTCTTGTCAATATGTTCAATATGTATGTTAAAAAAAAAAAAGAATAAATATATAGAATATAGAACGAAAAATCTAAATTATAAAAATGACATTTAAAATTTAAGATAAGAAAATAATCAATTGAACAAAAAGAAAAAGAACTTGTGTTGGATTGGCACTATCTAAATTAGCTAAATAAGGTAGATGATTAGAAAGGAATGTAAGAAGTAGAAAAAATTTCAAAAAATATACGTCAAAGAATTAATTCTTTTTGCGTATAGTTCCAAAGAAAACCATCTAATTGAAATGAATATCAGAATTGTTTATTGCTAGCTCCAATTCCTACCGTTAGTTATTTGGTCAATATAAAACTTGCTTGATTTATTCACTTGATCCTTTTTTCTAGACATCTTATATCAAAAATTTTGATTTTGATCAATCAGTAAAGGAGACACAGCCTCCTACAAGAACAATACAAAATAGGTATGAATAGAGCAAAAGGGGCGGGAATAATAAAGAAAGGGTTCTATCAAACTATATATGAATCGCTCAAGTCCCTTTCTGTATTTTTTTTTATTAAGTGAATGTCGTGTCATTAGGGCGAAGTTCTTTAAAAACCTCTGCCTTCTTTAAAATATCATAAACAGTTCCAGTAGGTTGAGCGCCCCTTTCAAGAAAATATAGAATAGCGGGAACGTTTAAATAAGTTTGATTCTTTATCGGATCATAAAAACCAACTTTCCGAAGATCTCTTCCTTCTCTTCGGGATCGAACATCAATTGCAACAATTCGATAGACGGCTCATTGGGATAGATTATATGAACAATACCCCCCCTAGAAACGTATAAGAAGTTTTCTCCTCGTACGGCTCAAGAAAAATGATTTCTTATTCTTTTTTTTTCAAGTTCTGTATATAAAAAATTCTAATGGCAAATAGATCCATAAAATCATTAAATTAATTCGACTAAGAATTAAGTACCTTTTGCTCTTATTCTTCTTTCCTTAAAAACCACTTGTACTCATAACTCAATTGGAATAACTCTCAAATAACTCAAAAGAAACATTTGGTTTATATTTATTGAGTAGTCTCTAAACCCCCCTTGTCTGGCTTATTTAACTTCTATTAGAATTCTTTATTCTAATCCAGTTGTTGATACAATTGAGAAAGAGAAGGGCCTTTCCTTGTTTCGGAATCTCTTTGCTTTGAATCATTAGGTTTATACATTACTTCGTTGATCTTTAATCATTTCAAAATGGCAGCAACATACCCTTTTTGTGATTGTTTATCAAAGACAAAGAAAAGAATCATCCAAATACTTGATTCTCTCACAATATATGTTGTTATCGAAAAAGGTTTATCAACTCCAACTAATTTTCCTTAGGGTTGGAAACTTGGCGGGATTAGATACTTTCGATTTTTCTTTCAAAAATATACTTACGAAGTTGTTCGAATTTATTGATTCACACTAACCCTAGATTCTTGCTCTTAA